>JALPQI010003084.1:0-76184 GCA_025490895.1 Thaumatotibia leucotreta
CATTCGCGAATAAATCAGCCACGAATGAATTATTCTGCTGGTTTTTAAATGACGAATGATTTATTCGTTATTTTCATTCGAATAAATCTACGAAAAACATATCTTTTCTGTTGCATTATACAGGGTGTTTTTTTTTCGACCGTTCAAATTCTACGTAGTGAATGTGTAGGTCATACTCACCAACTTTTACTATGGGGACAAAGTGAAATCGCGAAAAAAAAATCAGCTGTTTCATACATTTCGGCCGGCGTAATGCCGCCAATTTGTATGAAACAGCTGATTTTTTTTTTCGCGATTTCGACGTTGTCCCCATAGTAAAAGTTGGTGAGTATGACCTACACATTCACTACGTAGAATTTGAACGGTCGAAAAAAAAACACCCTGTATTAAATTAAACAACATCAAGCATAATATTTAACATAAATCGTGAATACTGTAATTTGTTCTTAGTTCTAGCACGCTAAAGAATGTTAAGGGTTAGGCGTAATATATAAACCCAGGTAGTAAGTATAATTAGCGAGACGAGTGGCGACCGGGGGCTGGCGGGCGGCGACGGTTGGTGGTGGGTGGCGACGAGTGGTGGTGAATGGCGACGGATGGTGGTGGGTGGTGACGGAATGCGGTGTGGGGAGGCGGGCGACAACGGGTGGCGGCGGGCGGAGGCTGGGGGTGGCGGATGGAGGCGGGTGGGCGACGGGTGGTGGTGGGTGGCGACGAGTGGTGGTGAATGGCGATGGGTGGTGGTGTGTGGCGACGGGTTGCCGTGGGGGGAGGCGGGGTGGCGACCGGGGGTGGCGGTGGGTGGAGGCGTTGGGTGGCAGGCGGCGGCGGGTGGTGGTGGGCGGCGACGGGTTGCGGTGGGGGGAAGCGGGTGGCGGCGGGTGGAGGCGTCGGCGTCGGGTGGCAGGCGGCGGCTGGTGGTGGTGGGTGTCGGCGGGCGAATGCCGGGGGTGGCGGGCGGCGGCGGATGGAGGCGGGCACCCGCCACCTCCAGCCACCACCCATCGTCACCCGTCACCACCCACCTCCTCCCGCCATCGCCCGCCACCCCCGGCCTTAGCCCGCCGCCACCCACCACCACTCGTCGCCACCCATCACCACCCGCCGTCGCCCGCCACCCGACGCCTCCCCCCACCGGAACCCGTCGCCACCCACCACCACCTGTCGCCATTCACCACCACTCGTCGCCACCCACCACCACCCATCGCCGCCCGCCACCCCCGGTCACCACCCGCCTCCCCCCACTGCAACCCGTCGCCACCCACCACCAGCCGTCGCCGCCCGCCACCCCCGGTCGCCACTCGCCTCCCCCCACCGCAACCCGTCGCCACCCACCACCATCGGCCGCCGCCCGCCACCCCCGGCCTCCGCTCGCCGCTACCCGTCGCCACCCACCACCACCCGTCGCCAAAGAAGTGCAGAAAGTGACTTTGTTTTAGTAATTATTCGTGAAAATTCATTCGACGAATAAATTATTCGCGATTAAATTATTCTACGAATAATCTATTCGAATAAAAATAATCATTCGACAATTTCATTCGTCATTCGCGATGATTTTTTTTATTCTTATTCGTTATTCGTCATTCGAATAAATTTTGCCCATCTCTGATTAGGAGGTAAATGCCCATTATTGCCACACTGGAGAAGCGGATTGGCGATCGCAGGTGTCCACTATGATGACGCTGCTGCCGATCATCAATTTTCTATCAAACAATGGTCAGTGACACTTCAATCCCTTAGTCGGCTCTTACGACACCCACGGGAAGAGTTGGGGTGGTGACAAATGTATTGTACTGCCTTCACCATGTATGAAACAATTTCATATTTGTATGTTAAAGTTTAGGAGCAATTTTGCTCTTATTCTGCACAAGCTTGTTGAGGGTAACATGACCCTCATCATAATGTGGAGCAAAGTGGTCACGGACTCTCTTCATCCACTCCGCAATGTTGGGATACTTCGCCTTAGGGTCGTAGTTCGCCATTCCTGGAAGAGTTAGTTGTATTACTATCACGTCGTCGTATTTACTTCTTCACCCTGAGGACTAATCAGAAACAGCAATTTCGAGTACATGTGTATGTATATCCTATCCGTATAATTTAAACAATTAATTTAGAAACTGCCGCTCCCACAGTCAAACTGTTGTAACAGTTTTGTGGGACGATATTGTAAAAAAAATTCTCAAGCATCAATGAATATTGTCTTTACGTTCCTGAAAATAGACTCGGAAGTATCGATTTTAGGGCGCAGTAGCTCACTGGGATGGAAATGGAATTTCGCTTATATTTGAATATTGTTTTTATCTCCTGTAAAAATATATAAGCATGTTTACATCATATTTTGGTATGAAATGATGATAAGATAACAGTTATGAAAAGTATTGTGAACAATAATAACTTAATAACATGATAAGATTGATAAGATCTGTATATGCTGTAATTTTTTAGATGTTGCTATGTCAATTTTGTAGACTTTGAACTTCACATCATCAGCCTATGATAGCCCACTGCTGGACGTAGGCCTCTCCTATCAACTATGCGTATATAAACGCATTAGGAAGTTAATGCCCATAATCGCCACGCTGGGCAAGCGCATTGGCGATCGCAGTAATGTGTCCACTATGATGATGCTGCTGCCCATCACCAATCTTTTATGAAATAATGGTCAGTGACTCTTCAATCCCTTAGTCGACTCTTACGACACCCGCAGGAGAATTTGGGGTGGTGACAAAATGTATTTTTACTGCCGTCACCACACGGCAAACTTTGGACTTTGAACTTAACAAATAAAAATACTTAATTCCAACATTATACACTATAGGATTTACATGTTTACAAGTTGCCCATCATAATTATAGGCTCGTTAGAATCAATCCCAATAGTTCCTTATAAAAACCTTTGCACTTTGAAATGTTACAAATCAGCTTCAATATTATACTTTTAACTGCTTTAAATTTAAACAGTATCGCACTAACAGTTAGTCCAAATTTAATTATCCCAAAAATGTACCATAGAACCGTGTAATATTGGGGTAGCGAAATGTTACAATGATAATATTCAAAGAATTTGCACTTACGAGGTTGCTCAACTTCACAGGCAGCCAGCAAGTCGGCCACACTAATTTGGTCTCCGGCCACATATTGGTGGCCTTGGCCAAGCCAAAGCTCATTGAATATGTTCAAGGCATTCTCCATTCGGCGCTCATAGCCTTGAAGTGTCTTGGGGTCTACAGGTTTGCCGGTTATTACTGGATCAAGAACCTGAAATCAAAAAGTATAAATTAAAACTCTTAAGAAACCACTTTTCTCTAATCAGTCAATCCCACAAGATGGACTGATGACCTGATGAAGGTCACAGGAGCCTGCTGGATGCGGGTTGCGCAAGACCCACCGGTGTGGCAATCTTTGGAGGAGGCCTATGATCAACAGTGGATGTCTTACGGCTGCTAAGATGGTGATGATGATGAACAACAATTATTAGGACCCTATAATGAAAGGGTTAACATAAAGCTCATGAATATCTGGGTATGTACAGACCTTCACTCTAAAGAACATGGCACAGTGCAATCTCAACCCAGCATGTTGCCACTCCAGGAACTCTTCGACCCTGGCAGCTTGTTTGGAATCCTTTGGGTACAGGCTGTCAGGAATAATACCTTCACGCGATAGATACTTTAGAATGGCCACACTGAAAAAAGTGAATTATTTGGAATGTAATAAATTAATTAAACAAACCAAAATAATCTGTAACTATAATTTTATTACAAGTATGGTGCTTCTTAACAACTTAATGACTAATTTGGCATGGCAAAACTTACAAGTGCTAAAAGAATTTGGAAAACAAAAATCATTCTGACTTTTTATTTATTTTCATGGATAAATAATATACAAACAGACATCAAAAATTTATATTTATTAATTTCATTATGAGCATTTCACATACAATTTTTTTGAGAATTGCACTACTACTAGTTTATACACCTTACCGTAGTATTTTTTGTCACCAAGTTATGATTGAATATGTGGTGAGTGTTCTGAGTTACTTTCTCATAATTAACAGTTTTTTATTTATTTATTGTACAACAAATATAAATTAAGTCTCAAGTGGTAGGCTTCTGCTGTTATAGAGCGAAAGCTTAAAATTTGAAATGGATAAGTTTAAGTATATTTACCTTTCAGTCAATACAAAACCATTATGATCTATCACTGGAACCTTTTGAAAACGGTTAATCTTTGTAAATTCCTCAGAGTAATGTTCGACTGTAAGTTAAAATGTGTAATAAATAATGCTATACACAAAATACAGAAATGTTGCACTTAAATTCATTTTGGTAACAAATATACCTACCTTTACGTAAGTTAACAGGGACAGGAGTAAAGTCATATTTAATGTTTTTTAATAGAATGTACAAAGCTCGAGACGGTTGCGACATAAGATCAAAATATAACTTAAGAGTCATATTGAAATATTTTATTTAAAGTTTAGTATTAACTTTTAAATAGTTTTGAACTTTGACCTTGTTTTCGCAAAGCAAAGTTAGCAAAGATCATGCAAAGTTGTAAACTTCAAATTTGACGTTGACAAGCTGCATAGACAAAAATGAAGCGATTCAAATAACAATATGAAATTTACGAAATTGAGAATTTTTATGTAGATAAACTAATAATGTTTAATATTATTTTAGGAACAAGTATCCTAAAAATACAATAACGTATTTAGTAACATTTCTCAGACAAACTACATTATTTGAATTGGTATGCGTACCAGAAACAAATTATTTAGGCATGGCAACATTTACCGTGAAACGTCACATTGCTTTCGTAGTGATGTTCAGCGACAAAAAAAGTTTATGTCGATATTTATTACTAAAAGTTGGATTAATTATTTGGTTATCAAAGGCAAAGTCTTTATTACTTTAAATTTACTTTTTATTATTATCTAGTGACAAAGAAATGATATACTTCCTTCGTAGTTAAATCATAAATTCAGAAAGAAAGCGTCTTTTAGAACTGTAATCAATGAACATCGATTTCTCATGTGACACTTCGATATGATACAAGTTTTGCTTATCACATCACTTTACTATTTTTTTTGGTGCGACGGACGCCGGGGATATTTCGATTACAAAAATTGGATTTAAATTTCTTATTCTATCCTACTGATCATGGCATCATTAGATTTGTTAACGCCACATCTTTCGAAGATCAAAATACCGGACCCCGGACAGCTGATTTACAAGGATGAATGCGTTTATTCCTTTGATAATCCAGTGAGTTGCATTTTTTAAATTATAACCTTACCTTTGTTTTCGTTGAAATTATAGCATAAAATCTCCACTATCAGTAAAATAAACGTTTATTATTTAAAATTGTCATCAAATAATAGGTTCAAATACGGGCATGATTTTTTTATTATGATCCGTTACAAAGAGCTTATTCTAACTAGGTACTACAGTGTTCTCGTTAAAATATTTAGTGTTCATAAAATTCTTAACAGCCTGGTACACATTAGCAATGACATTAAATAGTGATGATTGTATGCCTATAGATTCTGTGCAAAATAGTTGGGCCAGATAACTGTCAAACAAAACTGGGCTCCAAAATAAGATGTTATACAGTAGTTCCCTACTAGCAACAGTCTTATTCTTAGGATTCTTTACATCCATAGCATATATTTTAGTCAGAACAAATATTGAAATCATTACAGGAACAAATAAACTTACTATAGCTAATATAGACATGTAAAGAAGCATATTTTTGGATTCTATGTAACATATTTTCATACATCTCTCACTTAATTTTGGTTTTCTATACAACATGCCACTTGTGACATTCACATTGAAGTTACTGAAATTATGCACAATGTTGTAAACATTTTCTAGAACAGAATTAACAACTGTCAAATTGTCTTTGGTTTCTATTTCATAAACTTTTACATAATCTTGAGGACTAGTATATTTCCGAAGCTCCAAAGTAAAGTTGTTGGATGGTTCAACACATGAAGTATTAGTTATCTCCATTACTGCCATACAAGTATCGCTATGATATTGTAAGTCTCTCTTCATCACCACCTGTTTCATGCCCATTGGATACATAAAGACTGTGAGCAGGACAGGTATTATCCACTGTAAGACAATCAAAAAACTGGAAAAATACTTCTTCCAAAAACTGTGCACTTTTATTCTCACACTATCCTGTTGCCGTGATTCCAATACTTCCTGAACAACATTTTCATCATCTTTCTTCTTCATTTCAATTAGCTTCTTATAATGCATGTAGTTATCAATAACAAGGCTTAGAAATCCATTAACAAAGGGCATTACCAGTGGTCCGTAACTCATTAAAACAATCCAGAATCCACAAGGAGCTTCACTTCTTAAAATCTCTGCTGTCCGTACCATCTCAGACATTGAAAGATTAGTCGGTCTCAATTTGTGAACTGCTCTTACTACAAAACTTATTCCAATGCACATTAAAATAGTGTTCTCAGATAAGAGCATGGTTGAAAACATGTTACGTTCTTTAACAACTTTTTTCAAGTTGATCAAACTGAGTGAGAAACCAGCTAGAATTAGGAAAGTTCCCAAGTACAAGTCAGTGGATTGAAACATCATTCCTGTGTGAAGTCAGGTTTGAAATGAGCCCACATGCGGTGTTCGCATGTTATCAGTGTGTTGTGCAAATTATAGGGGCTGGAACTGTAAACATTAAATTGGTAATGATAACATTTAAGTGTGGTTGCAAGTTACACTTGTTATTGATTTTTGAGGAGTATAACAGCATTTTGAAGTATCAAAGAATATTGATTATTTAATTGCAAGGCTACTTTTTTAGGGTCTTGTCACATTTACTATACTCTTATCTTATCTTATTGGTGGGACCCTTACGACCCATTGGGATCTTTTGTGTAATTGCCCCCTGTTTTGCCTACCCCAGGGATTGTTCTATCATCTCAACTACCTACCAACTCAACTTTACTATACTCACTAGGTATTCATTTTATTATCATCTAGTGAATGTGAGTATAGGTTGCCTTATGCCACTCAATATGCAATACCTTGTACAAAATCACATTGTATAAGTAATTAAGTATACACTCAGACCTAGCAGTAAAAATTTAGACCTATGTACAGTCAGAGATGGGCATTAATCGATTATTTTTTTAATCAACTAATTAATCGACTAAACAATCAATCGTCTCAAAACTAATCGCGATTAATTTAATTAAGATTAACTTAATCGCTGCAGAATTCGATTAACGATTAATCAATCGGCATTTTAATCGACTAAATTAACGATTACGTCTCGATTACATTTTGAAACATAGTGCATAACAAAAAAATAATATGTATTATCATTCAGTATATTTTTTGAAACCATTCTAGAGCAGGGCAAAAAAAATGTTACTTAGCTATTTTAAAAATTGAATAAGAAATCGATTTACACAATCCATCATTTCATCCATAAATATCATATAATGTATACTCGGCGGGCCAACCACGAGTTGTCCGTAGTAAAGAGCGACGTATTTGAAAAATACAAGCCGTTGGCTCGATTTCTAAAGCAAGTATTGAAATTCGCAACTTTTTCTAGGTACTGATAAACTGGTTGGCCAGAAATTTATTAAAAGTACCAACAAAATTTTTAATCGAGCATAACTAAATTCTTGCTAGAATTAGTTCAAACTTCATTATTCTTACCTGCTACCGACCCTTGCTCATTATTCTCATAAGTAAGCTATTCCTTTCGCTCTTACGAAAAACAAAAGAGATGGTAAAGGGCCGTAATAAAAAAAAAATAACTTGCCCTTATCGCGTGATTTGAAGACATTTACTGCCTAGACTTTACGGTGTTATCTCGGTCGGATTTTTGACTCGGAACCGTCATTAATATTATTTAGCAATAACAATAGGATGTAGTGGCTAAGAATTCTATGTTAGCGTTTGCTAAACACGTGTGCGGCAGCGTTTCAAACAAATTCTAATTCTGTTCCTATGTTATATTATAATATAAGTGTACCTGAAGCTGGAAGGCCCCTGGGATACTAAAAGCATCAAACATAGTTTTAAATAGAAAATAACTGATTTAAAATATTTATTGATACTTTAAATTTCAGTGGCCATTGAAGAGTTACGCTTGACACCTTATGGTTACATTATCGGATTATCCGATCAGGAGGCCAACTTGTGACTTTCAAGCATTCGATTGCAAGGAAACAGGTTGAAAATAGTCGCACTCAAATGTGTTTCCCAAATAATCAGTATAAATAGCAGTGTTTTACCCTACAATAAAACACATATTAAGCGAAACACCTTATTCGAAACCTACATTAATATTTGAGAGAGGCAATCTTGTTTACTATGACGTGACGGTTGCTGATTTGACTATACTCTACTCTTTTACCCCCTCTATCAGTTTCCCTTTTGTGCCACCAGGGTAGGGATGCCCGGTCCCTCGTCATTGGTTCTCAAATTTAATGTTTTATTTACACGTTTTGCAATGTTCCACCAAAACAGTGATATAATAGATAGATAGATACACCACCGTCACTAAAACTTACACGAAGGTGAAGTGAAGTGAAAGTGCTATGATTTGTAGTGAGTTAGTGAAAAGTAACTGTGAGAGTGGAACATTGCATTTTAACCGCCAGGCAGGATTATAAAGTGTAGGTTTCGAATAAGGTGTTTCGCTTAATATGTGTTTTATTGTAGGGTAAAACACTGCTATTAAGCTTCTGCACCGTTATTCGAAACCTACATTAATATTTGAGACCTGTCTGTTATCGCCTGGTGGCAAGACACCAATGTGAATCATGTGAAAACAATTAGGTAACTGGTAAAGTTACAGTCACATTCGTGTGTGATAAGAATAAAAATGTTCTTTTATATTATGATACATGGATTAAAACACATAATATACAATAATACTGTTTATTGAAAAACAACTTTAGCATACAATAATACTGAAAAACAAGCTTATTTCAACTTAATCTAGGCTTGTATTAAACCTGAATACATTGTTACATATGTAATTATGTATCTACAACAGACCAAACTCAATTGTAATAATTAACTGGTGGTAAGTCAAAAATGACCCAATGTAACATTGGATTTTTCAATTATGTTGTATTGTAATTTATTATAAATAAATTAATTAAAAATGTATCTATTTTTTATTGATTAGGTACCCTTTGTTCCTAATCTATATGATCTTCTTACAATTATTTTCCAAATTGAATAACCAACGGGAGTAAAACATTCAGTTACAGCTAAGACGGGTGCTGATTGTCGAATTTCTCTACAGCAAACGTTAGAAAAAGTGTTTTGTGAGCGTCAGTTATCGCGAGCTAAGATTTCATCCAACGGAAGGATTTGTACCTAATTTTTCGAAGCTACTGCAGGATGCACTAGCTACCAGGACTAGCTTGGATGCCCGCGTCATTGTCAGACTTACAAATGTCACCATACCAAATAATATAGGGTCCAAGTCCATATATTTTAAGTTTTGAGTTAAATGCAAACAAATAACCGTTTTTAATTCAATAAATTAATAGGGTTTCCTGATTTTGAGTTAAGTTCTAGCCTGACTGTATTTAATTCATAATTAATTTATTGTATATAATCATGTGTTACACAAGGTCTTATTGTATAATAATAGTTCACATGAACCCTGTTTGGGTATTGGTAATTTTACACATTTAACTAAAACTATACATAGGTAACTAAAATTAGATTCTTGCAACGTGCTCTTTTAATGTACTTAACAGAACGTAGTAAATTAAGTATTAACATTTACAATAACGTCAATAATTTAAGAGGCACAATCAGTTTTTGACCCAGAAATTGGCCAAAATATTATTGATGTATAAGATACAATGCAATCGTTTTTATTAACAGATAGTAAATTAAGGTCATATACCCTATGACCTGAACAAACAACAATAAGATAGGGGCAGGTTTTGAACATTCCTAAAAGCTATTTTCACTGATGAGTACCACCTTTTTTAAGCAATTCTACTAAGGTACCGGTATCCCGTATAGGTACGTCTTTACGTTGTTTATTCGATCAGGTAAATTCCTAGAGCTGTATTCATTGCGTGTCCTAATACTTGAGGTATTAAAAATGGTGGTGGGAATATCCAGGCTAGCTGGTAACGCCACGTTCGACTGAATGCATTGTGAAACTGGGCTTGACGATCTGCCGCGTTCAGTGATACATAATTAGGCACTTCATACGCCCTTGCCGATACGAGGTGTACTTCCGGCGTGTCCCATTTCGAGAATATTTTCACTGTTATTATGAATAGGAGAAGGAGATTTCACTCTGAAACGACAGGCAGGCGAGACAGGCGGTCTGCTTCGCAATCGAACTTACCGGGGAGATAGTGAATTAGTAAATTAATGTTGTACTGGTCTACTAGATGAAACACCTCGTAACATAGATTCATTAGGGAGGATGACAGAGTTCCCCCCTCGTTCCTCAGGCAGGCAACTACAGACTTGTCGTCGCTTTGTATTATCATGGAAGAGTTTGTTAGGTAATGGCAAAAACATTTTAGGGCATTTAGGATCGCGAGCATTTCTCTTTGATTTGAATGGAGACTTGACTCTTCTTGTCCTATCTTCTTATTGCCACCATCATTTTATATTTTCATTGTTTATCCACAATGATAGTTCGAGCAGCGCTTCCATTAGTATATACATATAGGGAACCGACAATATATGGACTGGTGAAGGAGACTCGCACCAAATGTTAACACGGCTCTGTGATTGAAACGGCCACGGAGTACTGGAAAGCGGACAAAGTTTAGGGAGCCCATAATGCTTTGAATTTCGTTTGTACAAGCGGATTTTCGCTTCAAAAACGGCATTTATTTTCAGGGCCAAGCATTTCTTTAATGGGAAGTACTTTTTGTTGGCATGAGGATACCAACAATTTTCCAGGTACTCTATGGCCCTCCGAGGGGTAAGGATAGACTTAACATGATTGACCTGCCAGCCCAAATGTTCTAGAATTTGCACCGTTTTAAGGCTTTTCGTGATAAAGGCCGATGTTTTGATTTACTAGGAGAAAAAAGTCTAAATTAACTAAAACTCGAAAGGTCTGGGCAGCCCAATCGGTCAGAAATGACCTTAAGGCAAGCAGGTCATCTGCAGCTGTTGAAAATCAGACTTTGAAACAAATTCAGACTCGCTGGCTTCGACAGGCAGATGGAAATAGGCGTTAGACAGATCTATTTTTACTAGCAAATCTGAGGGCTGAATGAACCCTGAAATTCGGTGAAATTTTCACCAACTTGAACTTTACGATCGGTAAGTATAGAATTAAGATTTGAATATTGGACGTTAAGATCTGTCGCTTTGGGATTAGGAACATCCGCGTGACAAAAACTGAGTGTAATATATAGCACGCCCGTCTCAATAATTCTTTGAATTGTTTCCTGCATTTGGCAATGCTAACGGGGGCCTTAGGTAAAACGAATTTCGAAACGATTTAATCAATTTTAATAGTGAGCGTGGAATTTTAATGATTCTCATCTTTCCAAAAAAATAAAAAAAAAATAAAAATAAAAGCTGACCCGCTCGAAAACTGTTGCAGTCAGAATTTCCTCTTTTGATTAAAGTCCCTGCGTGGGAAGTTTTGACCTAGTCGGGTAGTGTTTTTATAGGCATTGGGGCCTTGAGGTCTCGGGCCCAGGCTACGCTGGCGAGGCTTTCCTTGACCTTGGCTATTTGCAATTATTCTGGATGGGCGAAAGGGATCGCGCCAGCCCATGGGTAAAAAGTTATAATTGCCTTGCGCAGGCAATTTTAAGAAAAGTCGAGGTATATTCATAAAGCAGCTTGACTCGTCATAAATACCCTGTGTGGGCCCTTTTTGAGCATTACTACCCAGATCAGCACTTGCTTGCGCCGCAGGCTTATTTTGGGTTGGTGTTCAGACCAGCGACAAAGTTTTTGTAAGAAAGGTTAAGGCATATTCATGAAGCAGTTACACTGGTCATAAATGCCCTGTGTGGGCCCTTTTTAGGAATAACTACACAGATTAGCACATGCTTGCGCAGCAGGCTTATTTTGGTTTGGCGGTGAGTCCGGCCAAAAGTTTTTGTGAGACGAGTCTAGTCATATTCATAAAGCAGTTAGATTGGTCATAAATACCCTGTGTTGGCCCTTTTTGAGCATTGCTACATAGATTAGCACTTGCTTGCGCAGCAGGCTTATTTTGGGTTGGCGGTCAGACCGGCCAAAAAGTATTTGTAATAAAGGTCTAGGTGTATTCATAAAGCAGTTAAGACTAGACATAAAATACCCGCATAAGCCCTTTTGTGAGCATTAATACACATTAGCACTTGCTTGCGCAGCAGGTTTATTTTGTGTTGGCGGTCAGACCGGCCAAAATTTTTGTAAGAAAGGTCTAAGCATATTCATAAAGCAGTTAAACTGGTCATAAATGCCCTGCGTGGGCCTTTTTTGAGCATCACGACATAGATTAGCACTTGCTTGCGCAGCAGGCTTATTTTGGGTTGGCGGTCAGACCGGCCAAAAAGTTTAGGAAATTTCACCGTGTTTTTCCAATAAAAGTTATGTGAGCTCGGGGTATCTTTCTTATGGACTCTTTGACACTTAGGCAGCGAGGGATGCAATCTCGTCTTTATCGGATAAGGTCAGCGCGGTGACGACATGTTAGTTGCAATCATTACAGATATATTGATTTAAACTCTCACGATTATCACTCGTACCTATTTTAAGACCAGTTTGTCGTTAAAGCATCATTAGGGATCTTATGAAAACTACCCTCCATAAAAAGATCTGATTTTATTTTCTAACGCCTGAAAAGACAGCTCATCAGCAGTACGAGACCATGCTATTAATGCGTCAAAAACATAAATTCTTTAATTAGTCATTTGTTTCGATGCCTACAAAGGCCGGTTGGGAGCAGCAAAGCTTATGTACCTCTGAATATCGGACGCTTGTCCAGTTTTCGGAATCAAAATGTTGAACAGAGATTATAAGGTCAACATGAGCGGGCGAGTATTTTGGAACGGATGGTTCTTCTAAAACATCGTTAAATGCAACTTTAGTGTCAAACCATTTTCTTTAAGAACAGTGGGTTCAAATTTCTTCAGCCTTGTATGTATATATCTCGCTGCTCACGTTCCCTCTAATTCCTCTTCTTATTTGCCTGAGAAAGGCACATTACTCATGGATTGCAACATGTCACTAATACAGATCTGGATACCGCTAACCTTCTATGGCATCGTTACGCCGCCTTTGGCTCCCATGCCGGAGTAGGTATAGTCTTGAATCGGACGATGAGCTAGTGCTTGATGCACTAGATGTGTCTGTCATCGTTATTTTGCAAAAACTCTGCAAAATAAAATAAGATTAATAACAAATTTTTATATTCGAACGGTAAAACCGTTAAGACTTTAAAATATATTTCACTTACAAATTCCAGGAATTTGTGACTGAACCGTACGTCTCGGTAAACGAGACACCAATGACGAGGGACCGGGCATCCCTACCCTGGTGGCACAAAAGGGAAACTGATAGAGGGGGTAAAAGAGTAGAGTATAGTCAAATCAGCAACCGTCACGTCATAGTAAACAAGATTGCCTCTCTCAAATATTAATGTAGGTTTCGAATAACGGTGCAGAAGCTTAATAAATATAAAAGACCCGTAATGACCTAGGTATTGTTATACATATACATGCCTTAAGGTATACCAGTCTGTCAGCCGAACTCGAAACTTAGTTAAACTTAAAAAAAAATCTAATGTCAATCGAAAGAAAATTAATCTAATTAATCAATCGATTATTGATTTAATCGCTCGTATTTAATCAACGATTAACTTAATCGTGATTAAATTAGTCGAACATCTTACGACTAAGATTGATTAATCGTCACTTTTAATCGTTAATCGATTACTTTTAGGCTAATCTTAATTGTTAATCGTTAGTCGATTACATTTTGCCCATCACTGTGTACAGTCAACGTCAAAGATATAATTACAATTTAGGTGCCAAAAATATATTTACACGACTTTATTGCTTTGAGATTAAGGTCGTGTAAATATATTTTTGGCACCTTAACCGTAATTATATCTTTGACGTTGACTGTACCTGTTACTGGCTTGCTAAGTAAAGAGATATTTATGAAGGGGCCCAGTTACATTCTTGTATAAGCCTGGGTTTGCACTGCATGACAGTAACCATGACAAAATGCATAATAAAGTAACTCCCCTTAGCTACTTTAACATGATATTAATATTCATGATTTTCCAGGAATCTGAGACCGGTCTGTATGTGTCTCTGGTGTCTTTCCTGGGCTTCGGCAGGAACTATGTGGAGCAATACTTCCAGAAGACAGGCAATGCAGTATTCCTGCATATACAACGTGAGAAAATACCTGTAAGTATCTTATACAATGGCCTTGCTACCTTATGATACAGCAATACTTACATTAGGGCCCTTTTTATTTTTACTATTTTGTAGGGTGTTCAAGTGAATAAAATAATACATTATGACACAAGTGCGAAAAACATGAAACGCGAAACGAGTGGCAATGTTTTACAAGTAACAGTAGTGTTTTAAATGACGAGTTACGAATTTCGTTTTTGCACGTGTCTCGTACGACGTTTTTTATAATACAGATGGCCCACCGAAGTTTTGGACCTGACGTAAAAAGGCACCATCTTTACTAAAATAGCTTTTTGACGCACCCTAACTAACATATAGTTTTAATAATGATGAATTGACAATAGATCACTATTTACAGTGTTTCTTGTTTATCTTTTTATGGTTTATCTTCTTTTGAAGCAATTGTTGATGGGCAGCATTTATCCCCTAATATGTGTGTGAGTTTAGTTAAACGTCCCACTTTGTCGTTTGCCATAAAGCGGCTTTGTCGGTTTATTCATATGAAGATACAAGTAAATCTCGTCTTTATGGTAAGCAACAAAGTGGGACGTTTTACTAAATACTAACACATGTCCATTCATCCGCATAGTTAATATACTAACACATATGCCTCAGTGAACTGTGACAGGCTGTGATGTGTGAGTGAATTATCTACTTGCTTTTTGTGACCGAACTTAGGTCTTTCAACTCCCCAGTAATTAAAAACTAAGCTTAGGTATTATTAACCTAAACCCTTTTTACTGGCCCGCATGTTGTAATTATCTGAATAAAGGATAATGTCTGTTTCACTTCTTTCCACAAATTGCTTAATTTTAACAGGCATTTAAATGAAATTTTTATATATTTACTTCACAATCGATCTATGTAACATTCTTATGAGGTTATTTGTTTAATTTAAATCAGTTGGTTAGCTTCTTGTTATGTAAAGGTTCGTAATTCCTACCCCACTCCTCAAAATGTAGGAAAAAAATAGAAATCTGTAACATGATTTTTTTTTCAGAGTTTTAACCATGCGGTTTTGAATAACAATTAATGCGTCCTATAGCTTCAGTGTTGTGTATACATACACATATTTGGGTCTTTGCACGCATTTATATCTTTGACGTTGACTACACAAACACTTTCAAATCATGTTTAATAATATATGTCTCAAAACAACTTCCTATCCTCAGGTCCCAGAGCCAGAGCAAACCGGTGATGGCCCCGAAAAGAAGATCACCCGGCTGGCCATCGGAGTTGAGGGTGGCTTCGACCCAACCAGCAGCAAACCCAAGTTCACATACACTGACCACTACAATGTAGTTGTGCTCCCAGGGTTCCATACATTCCCTTGGCCTGATCCAGCTCTACCTGAACAGGTAAGCTTATTCCTTACTTCCTACGAACACATAAAACATGGAAGCCGCACGCCATACTTAATTGCCTTTCAAAAACGGTCCTGAATTTTAGTTGACAAGAGTCACCCCCTTTTCAATGCATCAGTAAGTGAATTTCAGTATTAGCCTATAAAAAATTAAGCCGCCATTTAAAAATAATTGTGATTGGTCCATCAAAGTTTTGACTGGCTTTATTTCATAAACATTTGCCAAAGATGTTGCGCCGAAATATGCGCGGTGTTAAGAAAAGCGCTATGTTTTGCCCATCTTGGCACAATTGAACAATTGTTCTTGGGGACATTTTTGAGCTCGCGCTAGACGTCTATGTTATGTATGGTCGCAGTTTACTTCATACAATTATTGGGCTCATAGAGTATGATACATACCATAGTTGCAGCAAGCCCAAGTTCACTTACACCGACCACTACAATGTAGTCATGCTGACAGTGTTCCATACATTCCCTGGGCCTGATCTGGCTCTACCTGAACATGTAGGCTTATTCCTAATTTTTTTTAATAAATACCCGAATTTGTGAGTGAGTTTGGTGAAACGTCCTACTTTGTCGTTTGTCATAAAGCCGCTTTGTCAGTTTATTCATATGAAGATACAAGGAAATCTCGTCTTTATGGTAAGCGACAAAGTGGGACGTTTTACTAAAAGCTAACACAATTCTTACAGAAATGATCTTTATTAAGTTTCAAAAATCTCCCTTTAACCCTTTATACGGCACCATCACTATACTTTTATATTTTTTGTTGTACAGAATTTTTTGTACTATAAGACGGCGTTGAAGGTTGAATTCAGGATTTCTTTGAGTTTTGCTCGTAAAAGTTAACGGAAATCAAAAGAAACATTATGATGATGACCAAGTGGCTCACAAGTTATAAATTGGTACAGCCCACGAATTCTTCTCAACATTGTTACAGGTGAAAAAGTCAGTGCAAGCCGTTATAGACGCGGAGTCGCCCTTCAAGATCGCAGAGATGAACGCACTCGCTGGCACTTGGGACGGCGAAGCGCGCGAAGTGTCCGTGTAAGTCGCACTTTACTAGTATACAATTGTTTCGATCATATTTTGTAGAGCTTAGCTTTCGCGGATGAGGTCGTGGATTCAAATACCACCATCATAATCAATATAATCATCGTCATCACCTCAACTTGTATTAAATATCGTGTAATAATGACAAACACGAGTGTCACATCAAGCCTAAAAGGTAAAAGGATAAGTCACGTGACCATTATAATGCATCGATATTGTCACGTGACTTTTTGTACGAATCTGTAATTCTCATACTTTTACTACTTATCGCTTATCGTATACGATTGCAGAATGGCATCTTGCTTAGGCCTTCAGGACAATATTTTCGCGATTAAATTCCGTTTGTCATTCAAATATGATAATCTTGACAGAACAAATCCCTAGGAATATAATCCCTTATTTTTAGAGAATACCTATCTAGAATGTGATTGAGTTCTAAGCTCGCAATATTTTCCATCTCATGTTGTGAACACCCCCATATTGCTTGCCACAATGGCGCTTACACATTTCATTCGTATAAATGTACAAGCCAATTCCATCCTTATAATAAATAATAATAAATATCTTGGGACATGTTCCACAAATCGACCCAGTCCCACGGTAAGCTAAAATAAGGCTTGTGATATGGAAACCAAGCGAGACGATATATATAATAGATAGATACATATAGATACTTAAATGTACATATAGATACAGCCATGACCAAGGAACAAATATTTGTGATAAATAAATACACAAAATGCCCTCGCCGGGATTCGAAACCGGAACCTCCAGCTTCGTAGGCAGGGTCACTACCAACTAGGCTACGGAGGCTGACGCTTATGGTAAGCTACGAAGTGGGACGTTTTTATTGAAACACTCGCATATCAATTCGGTACACTAAATTAATACAAGAGCTATTTTGTAGAAAAGTAGTCATTAACACAATTATTTACATCATTAGATCATTTTCAAACCAATCACTGTTTCCAGACACGCTGTGAGCCTAAAACAGCTGGACAATGGAGTGAAGATCCCTCCCTCCGGCTGGAAGTGTGCCAAATGTGATCTCACAACCAACTTATGGCTGAACCTCACGGACGGAGCGGTTCTGTGCGGCCGGCGGTTCTTCGACGGTTCGGGAGGGAACGAACATGCGGTTAGTATCCTCCTATAGCGTACATTGGTTCGATAATCGCTGAAAGTGTGCTAAATGTGATCTCACAACCAACTTATGGCTCAACCTCACGGACGGAGCGGTTCTGTGCGGCCGGCGGTTCTTTGACGGTTCGGGAGGGAACGAACACGCGGTTAGCATCCTCCTTTAGCGTACATTGGTTCAATAAGCGCTGAAAGTGTGCTAAATGTGATCTCACAACCAACTTATGGCTGAACCTCACGGACGGAGCGGTTATGTGCGGCCGGCGGTTCTTCGACGGTTCGGGAGGGAACGAACACGCGGTTAGTATCCTCCTTTAGCGTACATTGGTTCAATAATCGCTGAAAGTGTGCTAAATGTGATCTCACAAGCAACTTATGGCTGAACCTCACGGACGGAGCGGTTCTGTGCGGCCGGCGGTTCTTCGACGGTTCGGGAGGGAACGAACACGCGGTTAGTATCCTCCTTTAGCGTACATTGGTTCAATAATCGCTGAAATTGTGCTAAATGTGATCTCACAACCAACTTATGTCTCAATCTCACGGACGGAGCGGTTCTGTGCAGCCGACGGTTCTTCGACGGTTCCGGAGGGAACGAACACGTGGTTAGTATCCTCCTTTAGTGTACATTGGCTCAATAATCGTTGAAAGTGTGCTAAATGTGATCTCACAACTAACTTATGGCTCAACGTCACGAACGGAGCGGTTCTGTGCGGCCGGCGGTTCTTCGACGCTTCGGGAGGGAACGAACACGCGGTTAGTATCCTCCTTTAGCTTACATTGGTTCAATAATCGCTGAAAGTGTGCTAAATGTGATCTCACAACTAACTTATGGCTCAACGTCACGAACGGAGCGGTTCTGTGCGGCCGGCGGTTCTTCGACGGTTTGAGAGGGAACGAACACGCGGTTAGTATCCTCCTTTAGCGTACATTGGTTCAATAATCGCTGAAAGTGTGCTAAATGTGATTTCACAACCAACTTATGGCTGAACCTCACGGACGGAGCGGTTCTGTGCGGCCGGCGGTTCTTTGACGGTTCGGGAGGGAACGAACACGCGGTTAGTATCCTCCTTTAGCGTACATTGGTTCAATAATCGCTGAAAGTGTGCTAAATGTGATTTCACAACCAACTTATGGCTGAACCTCACGGACGGAGCGGTTCTGTGTGGCCGGCGGTTCTTCGACGGTTCGGGAGGGAACGAACACGCGGTTAGTATCCTCCTTTAGCGCGCATTGGTTCAATAATCGCTGAAAGTGTGCTAAATGTGATCTCACAACCAACTTATGGCTGAACTTCACGGACGGAGCGGTTCTGTGCGGCCGGCGGTTCTTCGACGGTTCGGGAGGGAACGAACACGCGGTTAGTATCCTCCTTTAGTGTACATTGGTTCAATAATCGCTGGAATTGTGCTAAATGTGATCTCACAACCAACTTATGGCTGAACCTCACGGACGGAGCGGTTCTGTGCGGCCGGCGGTTCTTCGACGGTTCCGGAGGGAACGAACACGCGGTTAAGGACTGTTCATTTTACTAAGAGGACACACTTAAACATCTATTGTACATCGGTTTTAAAATCGATCGATGAACAGTTTACAGCCATGAAATTAGCAAAGCCATCTTTTTCAATTGATATATGTTTGCTTTTCAAGTACTTCCATTACTATATCTGATTAGACATATTCAATTTGATAATCGTAAATTGATTCTGCACAATGGTGTACAGAAAAATATTCACTGTGAAAGATTGCAAATATCTAGGAAATTTTAAGTCGACGTCATACTAAATCATTAAACAATTTAGAGAGTATCATATGCTTGAAGATTAACCGAAGTCTAAACACAGAAATCTTAGTTGCATACCTTAAAATTGGCTATTGACGACATACTTTACGTCGTTTCACTAAAAAAGTATGGAATTTTTGCATTTTGGTGGCCCACAAAAGGTACCTAAAATATGATAGGAATGCCATTACCGCAGTCCTAATACTGTCATGCTGTCGTAGAAGAGTATGTGTCTGAGTAGAAAATCATAAAAAAAACAATTTCGGGAAGAACGCCCTTGCTTGGCAGGCAATTTGTTTATATGGTCTTTTAACTGCTTCCTATTTCGCAACAGGGCCAAGTTAGCGGGGATATTTATAGAAAATATTGCATTCATAATCGGTTTTTTGATGTCTATCGAAGACATAGTATCTCTCACCGGTTATTTTGGTCTAATTTGGCAAGGGCACATCATAAGGGTTAGACATTAGAGCTATTTCATTAAATAATCATAGAATTTGTTTAAAAAGACGACATCCATAAAATTGTCTTCATCTTCATCCTATATAGCGATAATGGCCTATTGTGAAGATACACTTAAGAAACGATAGACGAAAAACTAAATTATTGAAAAAATTCAAACATGTATAATTCCCAACTAGTTGTAAAATGTCAAAAAGTAGTTTGCAGAACAGAAGTTTCGTGGCCAAACAGTAGTCTAAAAATGTAGTTGCCGATAATTAATATATTAAATTGAGACATTACTTATTATTTGTCTATTTTTAGTTTATTTAACTAAAAATAGACAAATAATTTATATTTCACAAATAAAAATAAAATATGATAAAAGAAAAAAATATTTACGTGAGGTTTTTCATGTCCGCTTAGTAAAATGAACAGTCCTTAGTATCCTCCTTTAGCGTACATTGTTCAATAATCGCTGAAAGTGTGCTAAATGTGATCTCACAACCAACTTATGGCTCAACCTCACGGACGGAGCGGTTCTGTGCGGCCGGCGGTTCTTGGACGGTTCGGGAGGGAACGAACACGCTGTTAGTATCCTTCTTTAGCGTACATTGGTTCAATAATCGCTGAAAGTGTGCTAAATGTGATCTCACAACCAACTTATGGTTCAACCTCACGGACGGAGCAGTTCTGTGCAGCCGACGGTTCTTCGACGGTTCCGGAGGGAATGAACACGCGGTTAGTATCCTTCTTTAGCGTACATTGGTTCAATAATCGCTGAAAGTGTGCTAAATGTGATCTCACAACCAACTTATGGCTGAACCTCACGTACGGAGCGGTTCTGTGCGGCCGGCGGTTCTTCGACAGTTCGGGAGTATTTATTTAATATTTTCTTCGGTTACCACGATGATTATTCGTGAAACTATTGAAACGGATTATATCGCGTATTAATATACGCGTAATATATTAATATTAAATTTAACTACATCCTGAAGTTTCGAACTCTGTGAAGTGTGCGTAACGCGATATAATCTGTTTAAATAGTTTTATTTCAAAGTATTTATTATTTTGTGATTTTTGGCGATTCAATAAGTTCCCCGAAGTGCGCTAAATAGGATCTTTCAAGAAACGGCTATTAAAATTAAATAGCCCGTTCTTTGAATTTTGTATTAGTGAAGGATGAACAATATTGCTTTGCTCTTCCGCGATACAGAATGTGTAGCTAATTAGTGTAACCCGCTATAATTACTTGCGTATTTTTTGCATGCAATTAATTTTAGCGGGTTACACTAATTAGCTACACATTCTGTATCGCGGAAGAGCAAAGCAATATTGTTCATTTTTGAATATGGACTTCCGCAAAGTAACGCCTGATTCAATTAATTACTTTTGTATTAGTGTTTATTTATTGCACAAAATGAGTATAAGTATAATATATACACTACGACATATCCACCGAATATTTAGGTGGCCATTTATATATCCCTTCGACTAAGACTACCCGAAAGGATGTCTGTCACAATTTTAATTGGTAATTTGAATCTCTTCATGTTTTTTTCCCGTAGTATCCTTTTGACAGATCACATACGAGGGGTTATATGAAGTTGTTTTAATCCCCAGGTGGAGCATTACCGCGAGACAGGCTACCCGTTAGCCGTGAAGCTGGGCACCATCACCGCCGAGGGCAAGGGCGACGTGTTCTCGTACGCGGAAGACGACATGGTCGAGGACCCCTACCTGGCCGACCATCTCAAGCACTTCGGCATCAATGTGCAGCAGCTGCAGAAGGTGAGGGAATTTACTAGCGATTCAAATTAAGCGAACAATCTACGAACAAATAAAACATGGAAGCCGCACGCCCTTTCAAAAATGGTGCTGAGTTTTAGTTCAAGCGTCACCCCCTCTTTAATGCATAATGGTAATGAATTTCAATAACAACTTCTAATAACTTAAACGGCGATTTAAAAATAGTTGTGATTGGTCCACCAGTTTTGATTGGTTTTATTCTAAAAACATTTGTGTCCGATGTTTATTTTTTACAAAGGATTTTAAAAATAAATAAATTAAAAAGAACCATTTGTCAAAGATGTTGCGTCGAAATGAAAATGAAAACAATGTTTATTGCGTTAAAACAAATACAACATACTATACATTGTTACGATCTCCTAGTAAGTAAAATGATTACCTGAGTCGGGTAGAAATATGTGAGGTGTTAAGAAAATCGCTATGTCCTGCCCATCTTAGCACAATTGTTTTTGGGGGCATTTTTGAGCTGGTGTTAGACGTCCATGTCAAATATGGTCGCAGCGAACAATACATTGTCAGCCTCCGTAGCCTAGTTGGTAGTGAGCCTACGAAGCTGGAGGTTCCGGGTTCGAATCCCGCTACCCGTTGGCCGTGAAGCTGGGCACCATCACCGCCGAGGGCAAGGGCGACGTGTTCTCGTACGCGGAGGACGACATGGTCGAGGACCCCTACCTGGCCGACCATCTCAAGCACTTCGGCATCAATGTGCAGCAGCTGCAGAAGGTGAGAATTTACTAGCGCTTCAAATTACGCGAAAAATCTACGAACAAATAAAACATGGAAGCCGCACGCCCTTTCAAAAATGGTGCTGAGTTTTAGTTCAAGCGTCACCCCCTCTTCAATGCATAACGGTAATGAATTTCAATAACAACCTCTAATAACTTAAACGGCGATTTAAAAATAGGTGATTGGTCCACCAGTTTTGATTGGTTTTATTCTAAAAACATTTGTGTCCGATTTGTATTTTTTACAAAGGATTTTAAAAATAAATAAAAAAAGAACCATTTGTCAAAGATGTTGCGTCGAAATGAAAATGAAAAAAATGTTTATTGCGTTAAAACAAATACAACATACCTACTATACATTGTTACGATCTCCTAGTAAGTAAAATGATTACCTGAGTCAGGTAGAAATATGTGAGGTGTTAAGAAAAACGCTATGTCCTGCCCATCTTGGCACAATTGAACAATTGTTTTTAGAGGCATTTTTGAGCTGGCGTTAGACGTCCATGTTATATATGGTCGCAGGGAACAATACATTGTCAGCCTCCGTAGCCTAGTTGGTAGTCCGCCTGCCTACGAAGCTGGAGGTTCCGGGTTCGAATCCCGCTACCCATTGGCCGTGAAGCTGGGCACCATCACCGCCGAGGGCAAGGGCGACGTGTTCTCGTACGCGGAGGACGACATGGTCGAGGACCCCTACCTGGCCGACCATCTCAAGCACTTCGGCATCAATGTGCAGCAGCTGCAGAAGGTGAGAATTTACTAGCGATTCAAATTACGCGAACAATCTACGAACAAATAAAACATGGAAGCCGCACGCCCTTTCAAAAATGGTGCTGAGTTTTAGTTCAAGCGTCACCCCCTCTTCAATGCATAACGGTAATGAATTTCAATAACAACTTCTCATAACTTAAACGGCGATTTAAAATTACCACAATGTCGTAACAGATAAAACCATACCATACCATACCATATTACTATAGAAAAAATGAACTGCGACAGACTCTGGTTGTCGGGTTGGATTTAATAGTACATTACTATAGAGGACGGGAAACGAAGGGTTACAGGCCAAGTAGATATGGGCCGCGTATTCCTATCTGGCCTCAGTTCCTTCGGCCAGATAGGAATACGCGGCCTGTAACCCTGTTTCTCGCCGAGATTTGTATAGTGCTTTTCTCAAACTTGCCGTGAAATAAAACGAACTGATTTCGCCAAACCATACTATTTCATTTGTAAATAAACCAATAGTACAGTATCGTACATTAAAAAAAAAACATTCGCGCCTTTTTTTTTTAATCTGTTTGAGGTATTCTTTTACCTGGTGGTATAGACATTAGTTCTTAGGTTATTTTTTTTTCTGTGGCTGAATGTCAAGACCTAGTGTCACAATTTGACGTTTCAAAACAAAACACGGTTTGTTTGCAGTCCTAGGTGTGAAATAAATACATGAAATCTCTTTACATATCATCTCAGCAATTGACACCGGGTACATAGTATTTCCTGGTTTAATTTAAAGTAAGTAACATCAACATTCCGTAGCAAGTTTGGGAAAAAATAGTTGTGATTGGTCTACCAAAGTTTTGATTGGTTTTATTCTAAAAACATTTGTCAAAGATGTTGCGCTGAAATATGCGCGATGTCAAGAAAATAGCTATTCCTGCCTATCTTGGCACAATTGAACAGTTTGTTCTTGGGGGCATGTTTGAGCTGGCGTTAGACGTCCATATGGTCGCAGCGAACAATACATTGTCAGCCTCCGTAGCCTAGTTAGTAGTCAGCCTGCCTATTTAGCTGGGGGTTCCGGGTTCGAATCCCGCTACCCGTTGGCCGTGAAGCTGGGCACCATCACCGCCGAGGGCAAGGGCGACGTGTTCTCGTACGCGGAGGACGACATGGTCGAGGACCCCTACCTGGCCGACCATCTCAAGCACTTCGGCATCAATGTGCAGCAGCTGCAGAAGGTGAGAATTTACTAGCGACTCAAATTACGCGAACAATCTACGAACAAATAAAACATGGAAGCCGCACGCCCTTTCAAAAATGGTGCTGAGTTTTAGTTCAAGCGTCACCCCCTCTTCAATGCATAACGGTAATGAATTTCAATAACACCTCTCATAACTTAAACGGCGATTTAAAAATAGTTGTGATTGGTCCACCAGTTTTGATAAAAATTTGTCAAAGATGTTGCGCCGAAATATGCGAGGTGTTAAGAAAATCGCTAAACATTTGTCAAAGATGTTGCGCCGAAATATGCGAGGTGTTAAGAAAAACGCTATGTCCTGCCCGTCTTGGCACAATTTAACAATTTGTTTTTGGGGGCATTTTTGAGCTGGCGTTAGACGTCCATATGGTCGCAGCGAACAATACATTGTCAGCCTCCATAGCCTAGTTGGTAGTCGGCCTGCCTACGAAGCTGGAGGTTCCGGGTTCGACTCCCGCTACCCGTTGGCCGTGAAGCTGGGCACCATCACCGCCGAGGGCAAGGGCGACGTGTTCTCGTACGCGGAAGACGACATGGTCGAGGACCCCTACCTGGCCGACCATCTCAAGCACTTCGGCATCAATGTGCAGCAGCTGCAGAAGGTGAGGGAATTTACTAGCGATTCAAATTACGCGAACAATCTACGAAATAAAACATGGAAGCCGCACGCCATACCTTTCAAAAACGGGTCCGGATTTTAGTTCAAGCGTCACCCCCTCTTCAATGCATAACGGTAATGAATTTCAATAACAACCTCTAATAACTTAAACGGCGATTTAAAAATAGTTGTCATTGGTCCACCAGTTTTGATTGGTTTTATTCTAAAAACATTTGTGTCCGATGTGTATTTTTTACAAAGGATTTTAAAAATAAATAAATTAAAAAAAACCATTTGTCAAAGATGTTGCGTCGAAATGAAAATGAAAAAAATGTTTATTGCGTTAATTCAAATACAACATACTATACATTGTTACGATCTCCTAGTAAGTAAAATGATTACCTGAGTCAGGTAGAAATATGTGAGGTGTTAAGAAAATCGCTATGTCCTGCCCATCTTAGCACAATTGTTTTTGGGGGCATTTTTGAGCTGGCGTTAGACGTCCATGTTAAATATGGTCGCAGCGAACAATACTTTGTCAGCCTCCATAGCCTAGTTGGTAGTCGACCTGCCTACGAAGCCGGAGGTTCCGGGTTCGAATCCCGCTACCCGTTGGCCGTGAAGCTGGGCACCATCACCGCCGAGGGCAAGGGCGACGTGTTCTCGTACGCGGAAGACGACATGGTCGAGGACCCCTACCTGGCCGACCATCTCAAGCACTTCGGCATCAATGTGCAGCAGCTGCAGAAGGTGAGAATTTACTAGCGATTCAAATTACGCGAACAATCTACGAACAAATAAAACATGGAAGCCGCACGCCCTTTCAAAAATGGTCCTGAGTTTTAGTTCACAAGCGTCAACCCCTTTTCAATGCATAACGGTAATGAATTTCAATAACAACCACCAGTTTTGATTGGTTTTATTCTAAAAACATTTGTCAAAGATGTTGCGCCGAAATATGCGCAGTGTTAAGAAAATCGCTATGTCCTGCCCATCTTGGCACAATAGGGAGGATGATTGTAGTTAAAATAAATTATTTAACATTATGCACGATTTAATACACGAAGAAATTATTACTAAGATGTAGATTGCAGTAATTTTTGTACAGAACTTCTATTTAATGAATTGAAAGGAACTTAAGAGTAGGTTATTTGGCAGTACTCAAACGTGACGTCACTTTTGAGTATTTCATATAAAATTCCATAGTGGGGATCGTTTTGACAGTTCGAAAAAAGATGCTGATTTGACTTGCCAGTCATCATGCCTATTGAACAATTGCTTTTGGGGGCATTTTTGAGCTGGCGTTAGACGTCCATATGGTCGCAGCGAACAATACATTGTCAGCCTCCGTAGCGTTGGTAGTCAGTCTGCCTACGAAGCTGGAGGTTCCGGGTTCGAATCCCGCTACCCGTTGGCCGTGAAGCTGGGCACCATCACCGCCGAGGGCAAGGGCGACGTGTTCTCGTACGCGGAAGACGACATGGTCGAGGACCCCTACCTGGCCGACCATCTCAAGCACTTCGGCATCAATATGCAGCAGCTGCAGAAGGTGAGAATTTACTAGCGATTCAAATTACGCGAACAATCTACGAACAAATAAAACATGGAAGCCGCACGCCCTTTCAAAAATAGTGCTGAGTTTTAGTTCACAAGCGTCACCCCTTCTTCAATGCATAAGGGTAATGAATTTCAATAACAACCTCTAATAACTAAAACGGCGATTTAAAAATAGTTGTGATTGGTTCACCAGTTTTGATAGGTTTTATTCTAAAAACATTTGTCAAAGATGTTGCGCTGAAATATGCGAGGAGTTAAGAAAATCGCTATGTCCTGCCCATCTTGGCACAATTTAACCCTTAAATGCATGACCTTGACAAAGATTTATTCAAATTTTAATTCTGACGGGTTGTCAATAGAGTCGAGAATAGATGATGCATATATACATCACTATGCATTTAAGGGTTAACAATTGTTTTTGGGGGCATTTTTGAGCTGTCGTTAGACGTCCATGTTATATATGGTCGCAGCGAACAATACATTGTCAGCCTCCATAGCCTAGTTGGTAGTCAGCCTGCCTACGAAGCTGGAGGTTCCGGGTTCGAATCCCGCTACCCGTTGGCCGTGAAGCTGGGCACCATCACCGCCGAGGGCAAGGGCGACGTGTTCTCGTACGCGGAAGACGACATGGTCGAGGACCCCTACCTGGCCGCCCATCTCAAGCACTTCGGCATCAATGTGCAGCAGCTGCAGAAGGTGAGAATTTACTAGCGATTCAAATTACGCGAACAATCTACGAACAAATAAAACATGGAAGCCGCACGCCATACCTTTCAAAAACGGTGCTGAGTTTTAGTTCAAGCGTCACCCCCTCTTTAATGCATAACGGTAATGAATTTCAATAACAAACTCTAATAACTTAAACGGCGGTTTAAAAATAGTGAGATGAGGGAAAGGGGGAATTTAGAAATAAAAAAAATAGAAGAACTTAGGTGAAAATGTAACCCACAGTTTTTTGGAGATCGTCTTTTTGTCATTTTATGGGTGAATCAACATTTTTCTGTCTGTTATTGCCATGTTTACAGTATCCTGAGTAACATTGGTTTTATGCAAAATTATGTTACTTAAATTATACAAACGTGCATTATTCTGGTGTAAATAAGCCCTTTCCTTAATGGGCCATCTACAAACATGGACTATATGCCAAATAACGTAGGTGAAAATGTAATCTGGACCTTGTTGGAGATGGTCTTTTCGACATTTAATAATAAAATTTGCTGACTTATCTTTATGTCCATTATTCTGTGCGTATTTTTTTCTAATTTCTCGTTTATCACACAGACCGACAAATCAATGGTGGAGCTAGAGTTGGAGCTAAACCAGCGCACCGGCGAGTGGAACACTCTCCAAGAGTCCGGGAGCAGCCTGCAGCCTCTCCACGGACCCTCGCTCACCGGGCTCAGCAACCTGGGCAACTCGTGCTACATCAACAGTGTGCTGCAGGTCTGTGCCTGAACCAGCAGGGAGTGGAACACTCTCCAGGAGTCCTGCAGCCTGCAGCCTCTCCACGGACCCTCGCTCACCGGGCTCAGCAACCTGGGCAACTCGTGCTACATCAACAGTGTGCTGCAGGTCTGTGCCTGAACCAGCAGGGAGTGGAACACTCTCCAGGAGTCCTGCAGCCTGCAGCCTCTCCACGGACCCTCGCTCACCGGGCTCAGCAACCTGGGCAACTCGTGCTACATCAACAGTGTGCTGCAGGTCTGTGCCTGAACCAGCAGGGAGTGGAACACTCTCCAGGAGTCCGGGCCGTGTATTTGTTTGCCACCAACAGGAAACTTTAAGACATCAGCAGTAAATAACTTCTTTTTTGCGAAGCAAAATTACAATTGTCAGAGAAAACACAATTGTAGCGAAATTATGACATAAGCCTAAGTAGCCTAACCTCGTGTTAAGATTAAATGATAATTGTTCTAAACCTTGCGATTGCGACAATAGGCATGATGACTGGCAAGTCAAATCAGCATCTTTTTTCGAACTGTCAAAACGATCACCACTATGGAATTGTATATGAAATACTCAAAAGTGACGTCAGCGTCACGTTTGAGTACTGCCAAATGACCTAACCTTTTGAGTTCTTTTCAATTTATTAAATAGAAGTTCTGTACAAAAATTACTGCAATCTACATCTTAGTAACTTAGTAGTAGATGAACTAATGTCAATGTCACGAAGAAATTATTACTAAGATGTAGATTGCAGTAATTTTTGTACAGAACTTCTATTTAATAAATTGAAAAGAACTCAAAAGGTTAGGTCATTTGGCAGTACTCAAACGTGACGCTGACGTCACTTTTGAGTATTTCATATACAATGCGTGCAGTGGCCAGTGATGTCAGTAAAAGTGATAACAAATCTATTATCTTGGTGAAATAGGGTCCTGGTATTTACCTAACTCGTTTTGTTAAAGCTTTGCCCCCATATTGCCGGTCTCTCGTTATTAGGACCGCATAACCCGTATGAACTATGAACCTCTTCGTTCAGACTGCAGTAATAAAATAATACATTTGTCACCACCTCAACTCTTCCCGTGAGTGTCGTAAAACTCGACTAAGGGAATGAAGTGTCACTGACTATTTATGTATTGAAGATTGATGATGGGTAGCAGCATCATAGTGGACGCGCTACTGCGATTGCCAAGCCGCTTGCCCAGCGTGGCGATTCTTTTTATTTTTATTTAATTTTTTATTTTATTTTATTTGGAGATCCAACAGCTGTTACAAAGGCATAAGACATAAAGTATAAACAAGAAGCCAATTATAAGAACTCACAGATAAATCCATTTTATGCTTAACTAAAAGGTATGGTACGCACTAATGCAACCACACATAAATTAGTTATTGGCGTTTACCTCGTAGTGGGCATTTCTTTTAGCGTTTCAACTGCCGTGACTTCGGTGGCAGCATGATTACTTGATTTCCGTGGGTATCTCATACATATTTTGGATATCTTGGTAGTTATCAACTATGTCTACCAAGATATCCAAAAATGCATGCATCTCTCACGGGATTCGTGTGATAAGGCTGCCACTGAAGTCACAGCGATTTAAGCGCTCGGAGAAATGCCCTAATGCGTCCATAGACTAAGGAGAAGCCGTTATCCAACAGTGGACTTATATATGTGATGATGTGAACCGTTTCGTTATGTCGACAGGTGATATTCCGTATGCCGGACTTCGTGCGTCGCTTCGTGGAAGGCGCCCCTGAAATCTTCGCCACTTTTCCCGAAGACCCGGTTAACGACTTCAACGTACAGACGTGAGGAAATTTTGTTTTCACAAACTTGCAATGAAATGTTGGCATTTCGTATGTCAAATTAAACCCGGAAGTACCATCTCGCTGGTTGGATGATTGAACTTGATATGTAAAGGCATTTCATAACTACTTTGCAGTCTTAGGACTGCAAAGTACTGGAAGGAACCTGCTTTAAAAAGTTAAATACCGAAAGTAACTTGTAAAGTGACACAACATCTTGGCATTTCACCGTAAAAAAAAGAACTAATGTCAATGTCACCGGGTAAAAGATTATCTCAAACGGTTTTAAAAAAAATTACGTATAAGTTGTTTTTTTTTATTATTTTGTAGATGCGTTCTTTGACTTATTTGTGTACTGCGAAAATCACTTTCGTTTTTTTTATTTAATTGCAAGTTTGAGAAAAGCACTATACAAATCTCGGCGAGAAACAAGGTTACAGGCCGCGTATCTATATCTGGCTTCCAGTTCCTTCGGCCAGATATATCTACTTGGCCGGTAACCTTTCGTTTCCCGTCCTCTATAGTAATGTACTATTACTATGCTTATTATTATTATGCCATATGGCAATGGCAGTAAGCATACATTTGTCACCACCCCAACTCTTCCCGTGTCGTAAGAGTCGCAACTAGTCGGCTAAAGGATTGAAGTGTCACTGACCATTTATTTTTCGAAGATTGATGATGGGCAGCAGCATCAACCTAGTGGGCACATTACTGCGATCGCCAACCCGTTTGTCAAAAAGTGATATTGTTGACAGATAATGTACGGAACTGACAGCTGTCTGTATTGACTGTTGTAAAATTTTGTAATTTTATTGAAATTGATTTATTATTTTTTGACATGTAAAATTTTGATTTTATGAATAAAAGAATATGAATATGAAGTCATAGCGGCCGAGCACTGTAGTTAAAGATTTATCAATCTTTATATAAGTCTGAAAGCGACAACCAATACTTAGCAGTTTGCTATTTTACGAGACGTTTATGAATAAGGGGGTTAGCAACCCCCTAATTTAGCAAGGCGATAAGTATTTTTTGTCCCTTTTGGGCTTATCAATGTCTATAAGACAGAAAGAGACATTAGCGGTTTGCAAAGTTACGAGACGTTTATGAATGTTGGGTTAGCATCTTTATTACGTTTCAGTGCCAAACTCGGCGTGGGCTTATTATCGGGCCGCTACTCTAGGCCCGGCGACACAGATGGTACCCAACCCGGCGTGGCTTGCCACATGTTCCGCAACTTGGTCGGTCGCGACCATCCCGAGTTCCAGTCCAAGCGGCAACAAGACGCCCACGAGTTCTATCTGCACCTACTGACTCTGCTGCAGGTGTGTTAACCTAAAGTGCATTCATCCTTGCTTGTCTTATCGTGTAAACAAACACTTTTTGAAAACATTATCACACTTTTCTCTGCAATTATACAATAATCATCATGTCAAATGTTGTTGCATACTTAAAAAAACTCGCAAACTAAAATATTCACTCAAAAGAGCACTGAAAAATATCATTTCTGTAAAGATTTTCGTCAATAAACGCTGTTATGGTCGGATAATCCGCATGACATCTGACATTGCGATGTCTAGATTGTCTATGTAAATAGTGAAATTATCGCTGACATTTCATTATTTCTACATTTCTAATCACTAGTGATTGTCTTTGAGCATCTTTGACATTTTGTTTGTTTACATGATAAGACAAGTAAGGATGAATCCACTGTAACATCTGTGTCTAACTCACACAGCCACATGTTGCGCTAGCTGGTCGGTCGCGACCATCCCGAGTTCCAGTAGCGGCAACAAGACGCAACGAGTTCTATCTGCACCTACTGACGCTGCTGCAGGTGTGTTAACCTAACATCTGTGTCTAACTCACACAGCCAGCTCCGCTAGCTGGTCGGTCGCGACCATCCCGAGTTCCAGTAGCGGCAACAAGACGCAACGAGTTCTATCTGCACCTACTGACTGCTGCAGGTGTGTTAACCTAACATCTGTGTCTAACTCACACAGCCAGCTCCGCTAGCTGGTCGGTCGCGACCATCCCGAGTTCCAGTAGCGGCAACAAGACGCCACGAGTTCTATCTGCACCTACTGACGCTGCTGCAGGTGTGTTAACCTAACATCTGTGTCTAACTCACACAGCCACATTAGGGTGCTTCTTATTTTTGCATATTTGTAGGATGTTCGAACCAATAACGGAGCTCTTTGCTGTCCCGATTACAATTTTCTGTGGGGCTCCCTCTCATTTCTTTACTCGATAAGTAAATCATATTTCTTATTTTTATCAAATATTTTAAATAAAAATTAGGGGTCGCTACCGAAGTACGAAGTTCAAGAAAGGCAAAATGATTAGTCGTTTTTTTATTACTTCGGTAGCGACCCCTAATTTTTGTTTATAATAATTGAAAAAAAAAACAAATATGGTTTACTTGTCAAATAACAAAATGAGAGGGTGTCCCATAGAATTTTGCAATCGGGAGAGCAAAGAGCTCTTTTGTTGATTCGAACATCCTACAAATATGAAAAAATAAGAAGCACCCTAAGCCACATGTTCCGCAACTTGGTCGGTCGCGACCATCCCGAGTTCCAGTAGCGGCAACAAGACGCAACGAGTTCTATCTGCACCTACTGACGCTGCTGCAGGTGTGTTAACCTAACATCTGTGTCTAACTCACACAGCCAGCTCCGCTAGCTGGTCGGTCGCGACCATCCCGAGTTCCAGTAGCGGCAACAAGACGCAACGAGTTCTATCTGCACCTACTGACGCTGCTGCAGGTGTGTTACTGGCCTAATATAAACTTCAAAGATTCAAAGATTTTTATTTGTTCAACATAGGTAAGGAAGGTGAAATGTCCACTGTACATTATACAGGTGAGATATTTGTGTCACTTTGTCGCGCCTGGTGGCATACAAATACAATTTAATTATTCTATTCTCAATACACAGTATACAATAACAATGCAATAAAATTAAAATTAGCAATACAATATTTACAAGTAGGTATTTTAACAAACGTCAGAAAATGACAAAAATTGCAATTTATAGTTCAGTCAAAAAATCTGATATCGAGTAATAAGTTTTTTCTATCAAAAAGTCCTTCAATTTTCTTTTAAAAACTTCGTCAGCTTATTCCGCTATCTCCATTTTACCATCGACCAGACACGGCCGTGTTCCATCCTTGGTAGATATTTCATTTATTCGTGCGAAGCGTTTTCCTTCTCATCTTATGCGTACTGCCAAAGTTTGTTAATAATTATTGCTATTACATTGGGATTTTAAGGGTGGCCCAGGAGAACGTAACCATGGGCCAGTTTCTCGAAAGCTCGAAAGTGGAAGTCTCTTTTTAACTCATATTTTAAAGACAAACGGGTCTTAATCGCGTAAACTTACGTTTAATATAATGACGTTTAGGGCATGACGTTACACCCGTGGTCGCAGGCAGACTCACTCTCTTTTTAACACTATTAATTAGATTAGGACTTCCGCTTGTATTATAAGTTTCAAGCTTTCTAGAAATATCGCTTAAAAAACGTGATTGACCCAAATATATTGTGTTTACAGCGCAACAGCCGACACAAGCCAAACCCGGCCGACTGCCTCCAATTCACAGTGGAAGAGCGAATACGCTGCGGCCAATCCGGCGCCGTGCGATATACGACCCGACCCGAGCACCACCTGCCGCTGCCCGTCCCGCTCGCACACGCCACCAACCAGGCTGAGGTATCGCTCTCTGTCCCACTCGCACCAGCCTGAGGTTGTTTCTCTAAAAAAATGCCATTGCTATGAACATACCCCGTAATTGAACCTGCAAATCTGTAGCAAAAGTCACGGTTGTCACTACCTTTGTACTACGAATAGTACGTAATATAATATTATGTCAGCCTCCAATGTTTTTGTCAGCCTCCGTAGCCTAGTTGGTAGTGACCCTGCCTACGAAGCTGGAGGTTCCGGGTTCGAATCCCGGCGAGGGCATTCTTTGTGTATTTATTTATCACAAATGTTTGTTCCTTGGTCATGGCTGTCTATGTATTTAAGTATCTATATGTATATATCTATTATATATATCGTCGCCTGGTACCCACATCACAAGCCTTAATTGAGCTTACCGTGGGACTAGGTCGATTTGTGTAAGATGTCCCAAGATATTTATTATTTATTTATTTATATTACGCCGTGCGATATACGACCCGACCCGAGCACCACCTGCCGCTGCCCGTCCCGCTCGCACACGCCACCAACCAGGCTGAGGTATCGCTACCTGTCTCACTCGCACCAACCTGAGGTTGTTTCTCTAAAAAAATGCCATTGTTATGAACATACCCCGTAATTGAACCTGCAAATCTGTAGCAAATGTCACGGTTGTCACTACCTTTGTACTACGAATAGTACGTAATATAATATTATGTCAGCCTCCGTAGCCTAGTTGGTAGTGACCCTGCCTACGAAGCTGGAGGTTCCGGGTTCGAATCCCGGCGAGGGCATTCTTTGTGTATTTATTTATCACAAATGTTTGTTCCTTGGTCATGGCTGTCTATGTATTTAAGTATCTATATGTATATATCTATTATATATATCGTCGCCTGGTACCCACATCACAAGCCTTAATTGAGCTTACCGTGGGACTAGGTCGATTTGTGTAAGATGTCCCAAGATATTTATTATTTATTTATTTATATTACGCCGTGCGATATACGACCCGACCCGAGCACCACCTGCCGCTGCCTGTCCCGCTCGCACACGCCACCAACCAGGCTGAGGTATCGCTCCCTGTCCCGCTCGCACCAACCAGCCTGAGGTTGTTTCTCTAAAAAAATGCCATTGTGATGAAATATTTAAGCATTTGTAAGCATTTGTTCGAAAATATTCGCGACTAAGTATTGTGTCTTGTCTCGCACCAGGTACAGATATATATATATATATGTACATGTATGTATGTAAATATGTCTATGTTATACACGGTGGAATTTAATCGGTGAACAGGAACCCATTTTTCTAATTCAGTAATCGATGGCGGTCACGTTTATGTAGTACTTAAGTGGAACCAAGTTTTTTTTTTGCATAATTTTTTTTTATGTTGAAATTAAAATTTATTGTCACCCTACTAATGGTTTAGTCTGAAAAGTTTAATACCTCTTTTCAAACTATCAGCCATAGAAACTTAAAACATAAATGAGCAATAACCACTCACATGCTTTAATTTTTGCGATAGACTCTATTCCTATGTAAAATAAGAGCGATGCATGGCTGATAGTTTGAAAAGAGGTATTAAACTTTTCAGACTATACCATTAGTAGGGTGACAATAAATTTTAATTAAAGTTTAATTTCAACATAAAAATTTGTTATGCTAAAAAAAAAACTTGGTTCCACTTAAGTACTACATAAACGTGACCGCCATCGATTACTGAATTAGAAAAATGGGTTCCTGTTCACCGATTAAATTCCACCGTGTATAATATGTATTTAAATTTTGTATTTGTGTAAGTACAAGTATTTTATTTATATAAAATAATAATTGACTTGATTAAAGAATCAATATCACTAAAGTTTAAATCCTGCACCAAACCAAAGCTTTCTGTTTAGCCCAATGGTTGACTGGTAGAGAATGCCTTAAGGCGTTAAGTTCGCCATTTGTACTCTTTTATATTGTGCAATAAAGTTTAAATAAATAAATAAATATTACAAATTATACTAAGTTAGAAATGATATCCAATAAACACGTCTAAGGGCAAACATTATAAAAAAAAATACTTAAAGAGTTAAACAGTTTCAGGCAGAAAGGGGAAGACCCTCGCTCCGAGTCGTTTCTGTTGCAAAAGCTCTCTATTGTTATATAACGCTGCAACGCTGCTAGCGTTATGGGCACTTTTGCACCAGGAATGACATGAGGGGTAGGGGGAATCGATTGAAATGTATTTTTATTTTTTATTTAATTGTGTGTTTTCTTGTAGTACCTATGTAACATCTTTATTAATATAAATAAATTTATCTTAAAGAGTTAAAGGAATCGATAAAATATAGTTTTACAATCATTGTTTCACACACTAAGGGTGCGGCTCCACTGAGGCGGAGAGGAGCGGAAATGTACAAAATTGGCCAATGAGACCGCATGACAGTGTTTGGAATTTTGAATGTGAAGAATGTAATTGGTCAATTTTGCACATCTCCGCTCCTCTCCGCCTCAGTAGAGCCGCACCCTAACACATAAATTACAACAAGCCATTATAATATTACTCTAAATTTGATACAATAAGACGTCTTAAATTGCTTTAGTTTAACAAATTAATTGTAATAGGTGCGGGAATACGAGGCAAGACGGGCTGCAGCTGAGGCCGCTAACCAACGTTTGTAAGTAAACATTCCAGTCCACTCCTTTAGTTGTGTAATATATTATACCTAAGTACGTTTATTTACAATGAAAAATCTAATACCGGTCGGTATTCTTCTAGAATTATATCGAGGATGTAACGCTACAAAATTCAATACGTACAGAGATTCAATACAGTATCTCACCTGAAAATTTCAATTTAATACTACAATAAACTTTTCTCAAACATGCAATGAAATATTGTCTTTACGTTGAAATATCGCTTTTAGGGCGTAGTAACTCACTGGGAAGGAAATGGAATTTCATAACACTTTTCAGGCACTTGCAAAGTAACCTTTTTTTTAATTTCGACAACATTGTCATTATTTTTTATTTCTTTGTATGTTTGAGAAAAGCACTATACATGCTTCGTCGTGAAAACGCGAGCGAGGCCGGATAGGTAACGAGGCCGGGAATCCTCATTTTCCCGGCCTCTGATGTAATGTACTATTAACATAGATCTATCAGTTCTGGCAGTTTCTTTCTTTCACTCGTGTTAGAAAGAAGTACTACTGTTGTTAATTTACGCTTTATAATTTTATCAAATTGCACTGTTAGAGTAAGTACTGACTTTTCAATCCCCAGTTAACAGTAACTGTCAAATAAATGTTAACTCTATCCTTTTTTGACTTGACCAGCGATAAGGATGGTAATACTTTTAACTGACGGATACTTTTAACTGAAGATTGAAAAATCAGCCCTAAGTCTAAAATTATCACAAATATTCTTGTCAGGGACCCGTCAACGGTAGTGCGGCCGCACATTCCGTTCTCCGCATGCCTGGATAGCTTCATGCGGGAGGAAACAGTCGAACAGTTCTTCAGCAGCGCAGTTAACCAGAAGGTCACTGCTTATAAGTAAGTTTCATAACCCTAGCCACGGCACCAAAAGCATCTGCATTGAAAGCTGTTAGAAAATCTCCGCGTTAACTTCTAATGTCTTGGTAATCACTCTCCTATAGTACAAGGGTCATTGTCAGATTTAGGTTATCGTCTTTTCGGTGGACATGCCTAAAGTTAAGGAATTCCTGTACTAATTTTGGGATGAAACAATTGATGGTACAACTAGGTTCCCCGGTCTATATCCCTATGCAATCAAAACGTAACATAGATTTATAAAAGCTGTTAACTTTTGACCACCGAGTGGACAACTTTTGTTTTTCGGTCTGACAATGACCCACAAGCGACTTGAAAATGTTGGTCACGGCACCAAATGTAATCACTCCACGCAATGGTACTTTAGTGAGTTAGCATATCCTGGTCATTGCACCAAATGTTATCACTCCACGCAATGGTACTTTAGTGAGTTAGCATATCCTGGTCATGGCATCAAATGTAATCACTCCACGCAATGGTACTTTAGTGAGTTAGCATATCCTGGTCATTGCACCAAATGTTATCACTCCACGCAATGGTACTTTAGTGAGTTAGCATATCCTGGTCATGGCATCAAATGTAATCACTCCACGCAATGGTACTTTAGTGAGTTAGCATATCCTGGTCATGGCACCAAATGTAATTACTCCACGCAATGGTACTTAAGTGAGTTAGCATATCCTGGTCATGGCACCAAATGTAATTACTCCACGCAATGGTACTTTAGTGAGTTATAAGTAAGTTCCATAACCCTAGCCACGGCACCAAAAGCATTTGCATTGAAAGCTGTTAGAAAATCTCCGCGTTAACTTCTAATGTCTTGAAAATGTTGGTCACGGCACCAAATGTAATCACTCCACGCAATGGTACTTTAGTGAGTTAACATAACCTGGTCATGGCATCAAATGTAATCACTCCACGCAATGGTACTTTAGTGAGTTAACATAACCTGGTCATGGCATCAAATGTAATCACTCCACGCAATGGTACTTTAGTGAGTTAGCATATCCTGGTCATGGCACCAAATGTAATCACTCCACGCAATGGTACTTTAGTGAGTTAGCATATCCTGGTCACGGCACCAAATGTAATCACTCCACTCAATGGTACTTTAGTGAGTTAGCATATCCTGATCATGGCACCAAATGTAATCACTCCATGCAATGGTACTTTAGTGAGTTAGCATATCCTGGTCATGGCACCAAATGTAATCACTCCACGCAATGGTACTTTAGTGAGTTAGCATATCCTGGTCATGGCACCAAATGTAATCACTCCACGCAATGGTACTTTAGTGAGTTAGCATATCCTGGTCATGGCACCAAATGTAATCACTCCACGCAATGGTACTTTAGTGAGTTAGCATATCCTGGTCATGGCACCAAATGTAATCACTCCACGCAATGGTACTTTAGTGAGTTAGCATATCCTGGTCATGGCACCAAATGTAATCACTCCACGCAATGGTACTTTAGTGAGTTAGCATCCTGGTCATGACACCAAATGTAATTACTCCACGCAATGGTACTTTAGTGAGTTAACATATCCTGGTCATGGCACCAAATGTAATCACTCCACGCAATGGTACTTTAGTGAGTTAACATATCCTGGTCATGGCACCAAATGTAACTTCTTGCCTCTCAATGGCACAAGCGAGTTAGAATCCTGGTCAAATGTAATCACCCTCCTCGATGGTACAAGTGAGTTAAAAAATCCTGGGGGATTACCGTGACGTACTAATGCGCCAAGGCCATACGTGTCGTATATCTCTGTCCCTTTCCCTGAACCTAAACTGAATCGCAATAGTACGTCATGGTAACAAAATCCTTGTCATGGATATCAAATGTTCATAGTCAATAGTCACTGCGTGGTATTTGAGATTGACATTGAATTTACATAATTATAATTAAGGGCTCATGCATAAATCATGCTAGGTTTTTTCGAATACTTTTTGTACGAATGTGGTACGTCGTCAAAGTCTCTATGACGTTCCGTTAAAGTTTAAAATCGGCTATCGCAAAAACATGTCAGTGATTAAGGGTTAAATACTATTATTTGCACCAAATATGAAAATGTCTCTCCCTAATATGAAAATCCTACAAATAAACAATAATAGTTAGCTATTAGATCAATTGTTTGACATCTTGTATTTTGAATCGTGGTATAGTTAATTTTGGTGTCTGAAAATTCGCGTTTACAGGACAACCCGTCTCGCCACATTCCCCGACTACCTGCTGATTCAGCTGAAGAAGTTCACCATCAAGGAGGATTGGACGCCGGCCAAACTCGACGTTGCAGTTGATATGCCCTGGGAGGTAAGTTGGGAAAACGTATAATAATAATCATACCTGGGATAACTCGGGGCATTTATACGAAAGTGATGTAGCAAAATATTTTATCGACTAAAAATATATCGATGTTACTGTGAATGACAACATCAAAATGTTATTCGGCATAAATAAATATTGGGTACTTACTCTTCAATTCAAATAAAAAATAAATTTAAACGAGTAGTTACGCGTTTATTTTAAAATAGTTTTCAAAATATACAATTAATATTAAAATATCAATATTTAAATTGTCATTTTGATTAAAATGAGAAGAGGCCCGATATCAGATATGACGTCGAACCTCGGTACTGTAATCGGGAATGTTCAATAAGCACATCTTTTATTATAATTATATCGACATCTTTTTAATCGATATCAAATCCCTGTAACTTGCCCCCAGTTATCCCAGGTATGATAATAATACTATTTAATTTTAAGGATTCCGTTTAGATTCGTCATGTCCGTCTGTCACAGCCGATTTACTCGGAAACTATAAATGCTACAGTAATGAAATTTGGTAAGAAGATGTGTTCTATAAACCGCTACAGATTTATGATACTAAATTGTAAAAAAAAAATTGGGGTTGGGGCCGAGGATACATGTAACTGAGGGATATAATTTTTTTTTAGATGTATACAAGCGTGTGGGGTATCAATAGAAAGGTCTTTGAAAATGATGTAAAGGTTTATATATCACATTTTAAGCGAACTCTTTTCGAGATATCAAATCTCAGTCTGAAAAATGTCCCCCCCCCCCCCTCTATTTTTTAAACTACGTAGTACTCTATTTTATAAACTCTATCGCCGATTTTTGGTTTGATTGAATTATCTGTTATAGTTTTTGAAATAGGTTGATTTAACTGTATTTTTTAACGATAAATTGATAATGGTACGGAACCCTTCGCGCGCGAGTCCGACTCGTACTTGGCCGGTTTTTGTTCAACGTTTGGCGTTCGAAAGGTTAATGAAACAAGTTCCGTTTAAAGTGCCTAAGAGCTTGTCCATTAATCACATCATACGATTTTGGCCTGTTTTAGACCCCCCCGTCCCCCATGGTGATCTTTGGTGATATTTTCTGGACCCCCTAGGTCATATTCCCCCCGTCATATTGGCTAGGGGGGGCCCTAGCCAATATGACGTGTAATTTTTTGCCAACTTAAGTAGTCCTTTTAATAACACTTGAATTTAAGTACTTTTTTGCCAACTACGAAGTAAATGTTCGCGAAGTTTCAAAACGTCGTGTTTAGTAAAAAAGTAAAGATTTTTTTTACTGGTTTTAATGCTGTTCGATTCGAGTATAACAAAAAATTACACGTGATTTGTCCGCTGACCACCACTATGGTGATAATTGGTGATTTTTTCTTGACCCCCCCCCCCCTCCCCCTAAACAGTATGACGTGATTAATGGACAAGCCCTAAGTGGACGCTCGAGCAGGGTATGCGGCTTGATGTCCATACAAGTGCAAACGTATCGCTCGACGGAACTCTGCAAGTCTAGTCGGACGCAGGACACTCGCCACTCAGGCCTTACAATCAGGTCATAGCGATCCGAGTTCCGACGTCCTATTTAAGATTGATGTAATCCTAATGTGTACACCGTGTTTTTTTTTAATTCCGTTAAATTTAACAGGCTGCTTGGTACGTTAATTGGAGCTACCTATATATTGCTTTTAATCGAATTCGAAAAAAAATTTTTTTTTTTCGTTTTCATACATAATAAATGAAATGGTAAGTGTGACATAACCTTAAGAATAAGATCTCAGGTGACTGACGGCACATGTCAAAATAAGTTTCATTAGGATGTAATAAAGGTTGCAATACACTTGTTCAGTCATTAAACTTATTTTTTGAATAACTCAATAACAGTAACAGTTAAGATACTAGTTTCTTAGACAAATTGATTATTTTTGACCTAAATAAGCTTCCTTTTAATTTAACGGAAATCAATAAAAACACGGTGTAGTTGAATCTCAAGCTTCTCAAACTTGCAATAAAATGTTGACATACTTACGTTAAATTGGACCCGGAAGTACCATGACGCTGGTTCGGTAATTGAACTAAGAAGAGTATTGGAAAGTTTCTTTTGAGAAGTAACAGAATATCTTGACAAGTTTAGTAAAGGTGCATTCAGATCAAACGAGCATTCGCTGTTCTATCCCCCACTCTACGAAATCAACGAATCATGTTTTGTGTAACGATCGAATTTCGTAGAGTAGGGGGTTAGAATAGCGAATGCTGTTTTGGTCTGAATGCACCTTAACAGAACATAACCGTAGTAAGAACTAATTTCTGTAAGTACCTATAGTGTGGTTACTGGTTACTGAGTAACCCGACAAACTTGAAACCGCTCGTCCTATTGAACGCAGACTGCTAAGTTTGGTTTCACGGCATGTGAAATCTACTATTTCATCACACTTGCTTTCTAAGCGCGCCATTGCTTGCATGCATTGCGGGAGTAATAGTAAAGTGAAACTCCTGAATATCCATAGGGAATTTCAATTTTTTTTTATATATTGTGTTATGAAAAACATTGTATGCATTACGGTCTGTAAGAGGCATAATAACTCTCATTAAAAGTCCTCCGCCTACGACGTCGGACTTCTAACACTCTCGTTAGTCGTACTGTACGTACCTCCCTAGATGCACAATGTACTATTTCATCACACTTGCTATCTAAGCGCGCCATTGCTTGCGCGCATAGCGGGAGTAATAGAAAAGTGAAATTCCCTAGGGAGTAATAGAAATGTCAGTACGTCATTTAATAATATTTTGTCTTAAAACTTATTTTTTTGTCGGCAAGTGTGATGAAAAACATTGTATGTATCACGGTCGGTAAGCGGAATACTAACTCCAGTCATAAAAGCCCTCCGCCTGACGGCGTCGGGCTTCTAACACTCTCGTTAGTAATTCCGTACTTACCTCCCTTGATGCACAATGTACTATTTCATCCCACTTGCTGTCTAAGCGCGCCATTGCTTGCGTGTATAGCAGGAGTTAGAAAAGTGACATTCCCTAGGGAGTAATAGAAATGTCAGTACGTCATTTTTTTTAAATGTTGGCACAACAAAGTGGCTCCACTCCACCTGATCGTAAGTGAAAAGTAGAGCCCAAATCGCGGCGGCAACGAACAGGAGACAATCAGTAACCTGTTAGTTGCCACCGCCTTGCTGGCCCGCTAGATGCTTCTTCACGCTTCGTTTAAAGGGTCCCAACTTATAGGTATGCGGAAACATTTAATAATATAATGTCTTAAAACTTATTTTTTTGTCGGCAAGTGTGATGAAAAACATTGTATGCATCACGGTCGGTAAGCGGAATCCTAACGAGAGTGTTAGAAGCCCGACCCCGAGGGCTTTTGTGACTCGAGTAGACTATATATAATTCCGTACTTATCTCCCTTGATGCACAATGTAGTATTGCTTGTCAGGTGGACCTAAGCAGCCTCCGCGGCCGCGGGCTGCAGCCCGGGGAGACTCCGCTTCCCGAAGCGGCGCCCGACGTGCCGCCGCCCGCATACGACGAGACACTACTGGCGCAGCTGGTCAGTTGTACAAACTAGTCAATACTCTACCTAAGCAGCCTCCGCGGCCGCGGGCTGCAGCCCGGAGAGACTCCGCTGCCCGACGCGGCGCCCGACGTGCCGCCGCCCGCATACGACGAGACACTACTGGCGCAGCTGGTCAGTTGTACAAACTAGACAATGTAGTATTGTTTGTCAGGTGGACCTAAGCAGCCTCCGCGGCCGCGGGCTGCAGCCCGGGGAGACTCCGCTGCCCGAAGCGGCGCCCGACGTGCCGCCGCCCGCTTACGACGAGACACTACTAGCGCAGCTGGTCAGTTGTACAAACTAGTCAATACTCTACCTAAGCAGCCTCCGCGGCCGCGGGCTGCAGCCCGGAGAGACTCCGCTGCCCGACGCGGCGCCCGACGTGCCGCCGCCCGCATACGACGAGACACTACTGGCGCAGCTGGTCAGTTGTACAAACTAGACAATGTAGTATTGTTTGTCAGGTGGACCTAAGCAGCCTCCGCGGCCGCGGGCTGCAGCCCGGGGAGACTCCGCTGCCCGACGCGGCGCCCGACGTGCCGCCGCCCGCATACGACGAGACACTACTAGCGCAGCTGGTTAGTTGTACAAACTAGTCAATAAAACAAAAACAAAAAAAAAAAAAAAAATACTCTATGGTATCAACAGCCCGGGGAGTACCGCTGCCCGACGCGGCTCCCGGCGTGCCGGCGCCCGCATACGACGAGACACTACTGGCGCAGCTGGTCACTTGTACAAACTAGTCAATAAAACAAAAAAAAAAAAAAAACTATGGTATCAACAGCCCGGGGAGTACCGCTGCCCGACGCGGCTCCCGACGTGCCGGCGCCCGCCTACGACGAGACACTACTGGCGCAGCTGGTCAGTTGTACAAACTAGTCAATACTCTATGGTATCAACAGCCGAGTACCGCTGCCCGACGCGGCTCCCGACGTGCCGGCGCCCGCCTACGACGAGACACTACTGGCGCAGCTGGTTAGTTGTACAAACTAGTCAATACTCTATGGTATCAACAGCCCGGGAAGACGCCGCTACCGAGAGTACGGCATCATAGTAAATATTGAAGAGCCCGATAGTTGCAAGCCTTATTTCCTACAACACGAAATACTAACTCTACTCTGCATCTACATACTTGAAACATGTAAATTTGTCCATAAATATATAAAACACGAAACGAGGAGACATACCCTCTTCCCACCCTTCTAGACACAACTCACGATTAGTAGCACCTCCCTCTCGATTAAAGCTACACTCATCTGGTCCTTTAAAAATGTCAATAAAATTGTATAGTAAATTACCTGAAAAAATTAATAAAGAAGAGAAATTTCATATTTTTGTTAATAAATTAAAGAAGCTATTAGTAACTAAAACATACTATTCTGTGAATGAATACCTAAATGACCAACTGTTACAGTGATAACCCAGTGAAAAAACAAAAATTGAATTAGTATAAGCTACTTTTAAGATTTGCCAATATTTCCATGCCCTTACGGGGCTCATGTATGATACTTTTATTTTGTAAGATCCTATGTACTAAATGAAAGAAATAAATTACTTGATTACTTGAGAGAAATTGATGCTTGCTAAGTTAGGAGGGCATTTATGCATATTGCATAAGGGATACTAATAACTTTACCTGATCCTTCACAGTTGGACATGGGCTTCCCGCTAGAAGCCTGCAAGCGAGCCCTGTACTACACCAACAACTCCGGCATGGAGGCGGCCTCCAACTGGCTCATGGAGCACATGACCGACTGGGACTTCGCTAACAAGTTTGAGCCCCCGGGCGCTCAGCCCCCCGGTATGTATTCTAGAAAGCTATCAAACCTACCAGTCTGTTAAAACAAGCAACTTATGTACCACATTCACACATACAGGGTGGTTAGTGAGTAGTGAGTAACCCAACAAACTTGAAAGGTGTATTCCTGACCACATTTTGAGACTATAATTTCATATGAACTTTTCTGGATTCGGCTTAGTTTAAGAGATGATGACATGTTTTTCAAAAAACTATTTTCATCATAAGTCACTGATAAATGCCTGCACGATTAAAATTCTTACACTAATAGCTCTCATCTTAACATACTCACTGACGAATGTTAGAGAAAATGACAAAAAAAGTCAGAAAAAAATTCAAGAAAAAAAAATCATTGAAAAAAAAATCTTTCCCTACAATTTATTTCTGGTCATGTATAAAAAAAAATCAAAAATACACAAAAAAGAATTTTAAAAAATTTGGCCGAAAATGACATTATGTCTCATATTTTACTTCTTTTGACATCAAAACTGCATTGGTGAAGTCTGTCGGTATACTCATTCCACAGGTATTATTTATTTGGCCATGAGCACTGGAACCCTACAACAACAACTATGGCATAGTCTTCTAACTGTGGGGCACATGACCGATGGGGACTTTGCTAACAGAATTCTGTCGCCAAGCGCTCAGTCCCCGGTTAATATACGCATTTAAGTCTTAACTCATTATAGTAAATAGTTATTTATTAAAACCATATACGCATTGTGTGGAAATAATGCAAATGAAATATAGCTTAGGTAACCCTTGACTAACAAGCTGTGTTTTGTAGATATTTAATTTTGATTAACTTGGCCGCTCTTAGCGTTGAAAATTTCCGGATTAAATCCCGTTTCTTTCCATACAGCTTGTTTTTATCCGGATTTTTTCGATCAGGTATCATTTTCACTTATACCAGGAGAACGCGATGACGAATCCGAATGCGAGGAGTGACAGTGATTATTTCTGTAAAAACCCGAAAAAAACGAAATTTTCATACATTCCCGGAAAAATCAATTTGATATGTTCCGACATTTTCAACGCTAGCCGCTCTCCATCTCATAGTAATAAATAAATAAATACCTTTATTTTATATTTCATTTAGAGATACCCTATTACGGTTGACAGTTGACGCGTATCCTAATTATAGATGTTTTCCAGCGGCAGCAACAGCGAACCTGGACGAATCCAGCATCGAACAGATAGTCAACATGGGCTTCACGCGGGACCAGGCCGCCAAGGCGCTATCAGCGACGGCTGGCGACGTCGGACGAGCGGTCGACTGGATATTCAGTCGAGCGGCGGAACTTGATGCGTGGGACGCGCCCGTTGCGCAGGCGCCTCCTGCCCCGCCTACCAGAGATGGGCCTGAGAGTGAGTTACATGTATTGCAGGTGTAGGGTTTTGTAACGCAAGGTCGGGCGCCCCCTGCCCCGCACACAGGGCGGGCCTGAGAGTTAGTTACATGTGTTGCAGGTGTAGGGTTTTGTAATGCAAGGTCAGACGCCCCCTGGCCCGCACACGGGACGGACCTGAGAGTGAGTTACATGTGTTGCAGGTGTAGGGTTTTGTAACGCAAGGTCGGGCGCCCCCTGCCCCGCACACGGGACGGGCCTGAGAGTGAGTTACATGTATTGCAGGTGTAGGGTTTTGTAACGGAAGGTCAGGCGCCCCCTGCCCCGCACACAGGGCGGGCCTGAGAGTGAGTTACATGTGTTGCAGGTGTAGGGTTTTGTAACGCAAGGTCAGGCGCCCACTGCCGCGCCGACACGGGACGGGCTTGAGTGTGACATGTATTGCAGGTGTAGGGTTTTGTAGATAAACGCAAGGTCAAGCGCCCTCTGCCCCGCACACGAGACGGGCTTGAGAGTGAGTTATATGTATCTCAGGTGTAGGGTTTTATTGGTATACTGGATTTAGGCAAGGTGGGTGATTTTGAAGAGGTTGGTCGTTGTACAGGCGCTCTACCGCGTCTACAAGCAACTTATGTATTGCAGGTGTATGGTTTTCTTGGTGAGGTTCAGAAAGTGAGTTGCAACAAGTCATTTACATGTATTCCAGGTGTGGAATTTTGCTACCTGCACCCCGAAGTTTGAAGTGTGTGAACTAATAAAACAGCCGTTTCTATATTTAGGTCAGTCCTTTGGTTTTTCAGAATAAGCATTTTAGTGTCAACTGTCAATAAAGTGAATCTAGTATGACTGGCACCATTTAAAAAAATCGTATATAAAAGTTTTACAAGCATAATCAGGGTATCAAGAGCCTCGCGCTATTGGGTAAAGTGTCAAATAGAACATTACACACGTGACAACTTAATTTGTGTCTAAATATGACTTAGTTGGGCCAGGATTGGTCCATTCGTGCATAGTCAGAAGACTCAGAGGGAATCATACTAGTTTTTTAATATTGCCACCCCAAAAAGAGGAATAGGCTTAGTTTTATATAAGTTGATAGGTATTTTAAAATTACTTTTACTTATTTAGTTTATAGTCAGTATACACGGTGCTCGTGAACATTTCTAAAGATTTTAATGCTGAATTCCTGAGCATATTTAGAGTATTTAATGTTATATAAAATATCCTGGATTCGGCTTGGTTCCAGAGATAATTAACCTTTTTTCGAAAAAAGTTATTTGACGTAACTCGTCATAAAATTTCTTTATGATTATAATGTGTTCTAATATTACCATACCTTTTGCCTGTCAATCAAAAAATAAGAATAGACTTGACGGAAAAACCTGTCCCTAAAAAAAATCATTTAAAAATTATTTGAACAAATTTTTGTTATAATAAAAAGTATTGGAAATGTTAAAAACTATTCAAAAAGTCTGAAAAAAAAAAGTTTTTTTTTGTGGAATTTGACATTATTTTTTGTTTATTTTGATTTGTAGAATGCATAGTTAAAATCTTTCGCAATGCTCGCGAGCACCGTATATATTTTTAAGTAGTTTTTGTTTTCGATTAAAAAAACCGTAAATAAAAGAGGATTAGATATACTTACGGCCTTATGGCTAAAAACGTTATTCATAAACGTTCAATAGCGCTATTCAGCCGCTCAAACCTACTATAAATCCCCCGAAAGTTATAGAGCCGAGGACCCTTCTATAACGGTCTTATAACTTCTTATTTAACAAGATGGCTGCCAAAATTTTGATCAGCTGATTTTTGACAGGTGCATAACCATGCGTTTAAAGTAGGCAGAAGAGAAAAGATAAAGGTATGAAAGTCTGATTTGGTGTATAGTTTTTTATATCGTCTATTCATCTGATTATTATTAAATGTGTATCCAGAGATACTTAATTATATTTAGATAGGTATTTAAAATAAATATCCGATGATTTATTGTAAGTAGTTACGCAGTTTCGATTTTCTCTACATGCAACATTACACGAATCAGAAATGGTGGGAAAACTAATCTCCAACTTTTTTAATTTAAATATTTGCGAATTCCCGCCAGACAGCTGTCAAACTTTTTTTTTATTTGCGGTGAGACCACATTTTTGTCTATGATTTTGTCAAGGCGCCAACATAACGCGTCTAATCCGTTCAACAGCGGCTCAACAGTTATCGGAGAGATATTGAGCGTTTATGAATAACACTTCTTATAAACCGTTCAACAAGACTTATCGGCTCGATAACTATTGGGCCCCTCAAACCTTCAACAAGGAATTTTTATGAATAAGGCCGTTATTCTGGTTTCAACTATCTGACCAACTCATCATCGTTCATCATTTCACCCATTTATCGCCCCCTGCTGAGCATAGGCCTCTCTTCTAGCCCGCCACTCATCCCGGTCCTGACCCAGATGCCAATCTAACCACTGTCCCGCGAATGTCGTCTACCCAACGAACCAACGGACGCCCAGGGACCAAACTAAACTAATTATTTTGATAATTTCAGAGTACAAGTTGGTGGCGTTCATCTCGCACATGGGCACGTCGACTATGGTCGGCCACTACGTGTGTCACATACTGCACGAAGGCCGATGGGTTATATTCAATGACAATAAGGTACCAGCATTGTACATTACGAAGGCAATAAAAGAGACACGGGGATACTCGCCCAGCTATCCGTTATCACCGCCGGGCGAGTATCGCCGTGACTCTTTTTTTACACGGGAGTGCGTATCTTTTTTCGTGTTTATAGTCGATAGTTCATAGCTTAGTAGCTCGCGGTGAGACCAGTGACTAACTGTCTGTTTTAAAATCCCCGGATAAATATAGCCAATATAGGGCGTCCCAAAACTACGGAGCATGAAGGGAAAGTGCCGTAGATATTTTTTGCTGTAATAAGATTTTATCTTATTTTTAAAAGTTAGTAATTCTGCATTCTCTCGTTTTCTAAAAATTACTTACCTCTTCTGGGAATGGAACCCACTCAAATATGAAAAAAACACCTGTTTTTATGTTATATTAAGATTGAGACTTATCTACTACGCGTCACGCGACAGCATGAGCGTTCGTTGCAACCGAGTTTCTATGTGTATCGCGCATCCATGGTAAGATGTTTGCACTTGTGAGCTGTAAAGGAGACTTTTTTGTCGACTGTACTAAGCACGTCCAATGTAAAGTGAGCCATAAACTGCTAAACATTCAATTTCCTCGACCGTGCTTTGGGTAGGAACCATGTAGGCCCCCCCTGCCTACATGGTTCCTACCCATGCTGATATTTTTAAATTACTTTGTCTTTGTTCCAATTTGATGTGTGACGTCATCTTTTTGCAGGTGGCTCTCTCAGAAAACCCTCCAAAGGATCTCGGCTACTTGTATCTATATGAAAGGCTGTGATGCTGCAACTAGTGAATATTGTACCAAAAATCAGGGCACGGTTCAATAACGAACATTAGACTGCGTTAAAGTTTTTTACACAAAAGAGATTTAACTTTTTAGGCAGTATTTATTTTATAGAAACAAATTTTATATTAGATATTTCGATTAGGTTAACAAAATTGTAAAACTTTTAAGGGCTCAGCATAAGAATGCATTTTTGTTTGCAATTATTTTTTACATAATACAGTGTTATTTTCTGTAAGAAACTACTGTAATTTATTTATTTGTTTAATGAAGTTGTATTATATGTATAAGCGCGACCATATACGCAATAACTTGCATGGTGTTTGAATGTCATTGCAGACAACGAATATTAATAGAAATTATCTGAGATGCTCTCTTTATTTCATTTTTTATTATTACCTGTCCATACCTAACCTATGTCCGAAATAAACACAATTACTGCGCCACCCTAACTTTTGACAGCGGATTTATGCAAATGGTATAATAGCCTGTTAAATAAAGGTTTGGCAATGTCTAGTGGGTTTGGAAGTACTGAAAAAGGATAGGAACTCTTTCATATTAACATCATTTTAACGTCTTGACCGCCAAACAAATTACGATATTAAAGTCATCAAATTTGTCAATGAGGAAACTATTAGAAAAAAATATTTGCGACATACGAGGGGTTAAATCGACACGAGTTACGAATTCCCTTTTCGCACGTGTATCATACGACGTTTTCCAGTACAGATGGCCCTCTGAAGTTTCGACCTGACAAAAAATGAACCACTTCGCGCATTAGTGTGTACAGATGTAGTGAGAAATGACTTGCCTTCGGAAACGTTCGTCAACGTCATGCTGTTTCAGTCTATCTCACTGAGACTGACAGTAATAGCTGTCATGCTACTTCAGTCAGACTCGGTGACACTGCCTGAAACAGCATGTGTTTACGAACGCTCCGAAGGCAAGTAATTTCTCACTACACCTGTAAAAAACCAAGCTTTAACTTTAACCACCAACTGTACTGAAAAGGCAATAAAGCAGTCAACCTCCTTTTTGCATATTGATAGGATTTGGGTAGGTACTCTGAGAAAAAATAGTATGGATTCATAACTTGCCTGGAGCATTAGTACTTATAAACTATTGTACAGTTCAGTCAGAATTACATCCAAAATTTGTTCACAATCAAAAGGCATTTCTTCTACAAAATTGTAATCAGGGGCTTATTGCATAACAATACAACTAATATTGCAAGCGGAAATCTCTTTCTAGTAAAACAAGTGACGTCTGCTTGTAATATTACTTGTAATTTGTTATGCAATAGGCCCCATTTATTAAAATATTCCGGTCTTCTACATTCTCATACTACATTGACATTGTCTATCACCTGCCAGGATTGTGTAGAGCCTGTATGTTTCCATGATATTATATTTTCCGTCTCAACCCTTGGAGTGCAGAGAGATGTATCCGTCAAAAACCAACTCAAAAGTACATCCAATGAAAACCACGTTCATGTTTCTTCAGTGGGACATATACCACTGAAGAAACGTGAATAGGAAAGCCAACAAGGGTTATTAAAAGTAAATAAATGGTGGTAATAATTCTAAGAATAAATTTATTGTACACAGATTTAACTAATAATAATTGAATTATCGCTTGAACCTATCAAGAGGCTTTGGTATTCTCTTCATGAAGATTGTACTTTCATCAAAGTATGTATTAAATTTCTTGTGCCCGAATCTCTTGGTTGGATCTTTCTTGCAGTATGAGGGTGTAAGGTTTATCATCAGACCTGAAATTAAATTATAATTAATAATAAGCACTGTAAAATCAAGATACTTAACTGACATCAACAAAGATAGATCTTACACAAAATACATATAAGACTGCAACTTCATACTTCCTCACACTTTTGGTATCACTTACCTGGGTCAGATACCTTACCTGCTTTCTGCGCCATAGAAACCATCTTTCCAATTTTCTTCTGTTGCCGTCGGCACAGACCCGTGATACGGCGCGGCAGCATACAGCCATCGGATCTCACAAATTGGCTAAGTATTAGAACATCTGTGTGTTTAACGTCTAGCCCAAGTGCACACATATAGCAAGGCTTCGCATCGCTCTGGACCACAGGGGCAAGGTCTTTTATCTTTTCAGCACGCACTAACAATTCAGCGCGGGGAGAGGCAGCTTGAACTCCTTCTATAACAAGCGCTGCACCTTCCTGTTTTGCGTGAACTAAAATAATGAAGATGCTAAGTATAGGTTATGTTACGGAATATAATTAACAGCAATAGCTGAAAAGGGATGCTTAACTTACTTTCTTTTATATTAAGGGTTTTGGTAACAGACAAAGATCGAATTGTAGTTGATAATACGGCATTTTTAGCCGTTAAAAACCCAGCTCTAACCAGCGCCGCCATTTTTGTTGACGAATTTTACGATATCCTATCCTTCCGACTGACATTGACATCGGTCAAATAGCGTTTCGATCCTACACAAAATACAAATTTTATTTGGTAGAAATTTCATATGCTGCTGGTGGTAACACTCAAATTGTGTGATATCGTTTCAAGGTCATTTTCGCGCGTAAAATAGCGTGCTTTTTGATAGTTATTATTTATTTGCATATAGGAAACAGTAAAAATACTTGCGTGTACTTCCTTGTTTACTTTGTTAGCTGGAGAATAAATTACTGATTGGGACATGATTTATTTATTTATTTAAACTTTATTGCACAAATAAATAATACAAAAGGCGAACTTAATGCCATAGGGCATTCTCTACCAGTCAACCTTGGGGCCAAACAGAGATCGAAAATAGGTGCATGTGTCAATTTAATGGATCTATATCTACTTACAGTTAATAATAACACAAATAAGTTTTACAACACGCGCGAAAATGATTTAATGTTCGATAAAGCAGATTTAATTTTACCCTATCCTCTAGTAGAAACTAGGAAATCGTAAATACTGCCTTACCTAAGCTGTAATACATTAAAAATAGTGCGAGTTTTAAATAATGAGAGGCGGCTAATATATTAAATCTTTCTCCCAATATTATAATTATATTAAAATAAGTAAAAACACAGGTGGGTGGTAATTTATTTATTACAACACAAATATGACACTGATAAATTTATAATAGACAAATTGTTAACAGTAAAATAATATAGTATAGCTCATCATGTTTGAGAAAAGGTAAGACAATTTTCGTGCATTAGCTTTATAAATAAAATGTAATGTATCATTAGGCAACAATAATATACTATGACTGTCAATATAATATATAAAAGTACAGCAATGTACGTAATATAACTACAAATACTTTTGTAGAATCTGTTATAAAATATAGTTAGGTACCTACTGCTAAGCAGAGGATGTTCTTGAAATATATTATTCTGCTTTTTGTGTTCGTTTTAGATACTTTATCATTATATAAGGCTGCTGGACGGTTTCAAGCAAAGCATAAGCGCTCAAATGAAATATATGCGTGGTATAAGATTCATTTAGATCCTATTTAATAATTTACTTAAAGAATACATAGGCCCCAATTAATGTTATAATTAATCATATAAGCTATTGGTATGGAAATAAAAACCGAGATTACATTTGTGACTTAGATAATATTCTCATATTGAGACATGAAATATCTAAAGAGATGTGAATATAAATTATTTTCACAAGAAAATAAAATATAAAAAACGCAATTTTTAAATGCATTGTGTAGTAATAATGTTTGTTCTTATTCAAATAATAATAATATTTATTGAGTAAAACTTAAATTAATTGTATCTTAACTTAACATTAATTGTACCAGCAATTAAACACATGTAAAACGAATGTGAATAAAGAGAAAAATTGCGTCGCGTGTTTGTATTTAGTTATACTCTTTTACCAACATTTCCTTTTTTTCAATTATTACAATCTGGTTCGTCATCATTTATAATAATTAATCAGCGAAAAAGATTTACCCATCATCGTAAGATAGGTAATAGGTAAGGCAAAAGCCTGACACAATTCTAAATAGTTACATATTCAGTATTTTTTGAACCCCCATGCCGCGGCATGGGCAACTGTTACTACAGAATGACCGAGTAAAAGTTCATATAAAATCACCCTCCAAACGAGATAATATGTAACATGTAACATAAACATAACGCAGAAAATAAAAAAAAAGAAATTGTAGCGACTGCTACTGTCTATAGAGGGTGAAAATGACATTGAATAGATAGCAATTCGAGTTGAACGCAGGCCTACTACCGCGAAAATTCGTAAATTTCGAGGATTTTTCTCTGTCACTCCAACGAAGGTGTCATTAGAATGAGCGAGACGAATCCTCGAAATTTACGAATTTGGAAATTCGCGGTAGGGCCGCAGATACGTATGGCGTGAGTCCGCTTGGCGTTTTACTTCGGGAAGGCAGCGAGTCCCTTGCTCAGGAGGCCTGCGGCTCCCTCAGAGCCGTCATGTACCGCCGACGACAGGTTGGAGGCCAGCTGAAAACAATGTCTTAAATTAGATGTTGAAACGGGAGACATGTTTTTTTTAGTAGATATTGACAACAACGTACGAATCGTTTTCTAAGGTGCGGATTTTATATGGTGAGTAGGTACGAAGGTACGAACAGCGTTCTGTAGAATTCGCATCTAATATGATGGTCGATGGTACTAAAAACTGACTAGTATCGCAGACGTTCGGATGAGACGAACTAATAAGCAGCTTGTATATTTGACGCGACACAGTATTATGTTTTGAGATGTTGCTGTGACTCCACTTACCTTATAATTTTTAGGCAGATATTATCAGAATTGTTCTTAGTAGCCCAAAAAAATTGCTATTGGTATTGGAAAATTGTACATCTGATGACGATGTTGTCGTCGGCATCGTTGTTCATTTGATGAGTGGCTTCAATGGGAGTTTTTTTGAAAAGACTAAATACCCTTTCCTTTCTTTCTTCATTGTACTTTTAAGATCTATTATTGTAGTTATCGATTCTCTTATTAACCTCGCTAGGCCCATTTTATTTTTAGGACAAGTAAAATAATAACCCAGTGTCCTAAAAAAAAAGACCGAAAGAAGAAGATTTTGGGACCAAAAAAAAAATAAAATTAAAATTTCTTTGAAAATTATGACGTAATGGGTTCGTCAAATTTTGCTGTCCTAAAAATACGAGGTTAAAAAAGACTATCCCCTCAAGGCGTAACTCAAGCTTACCGCGTCCCGCTTCCCGCTGAGGTACTTGTCGGCGTCCTTGATCTTGGCGTCGACGACATGTCCGGCGTTCTTGATGCCCTCGTCGGCGGCGGCCTCCACCCGCTTCAGCGTGTTGTCGACGGTGCTGTTCACGGCGTTGCTGGCGTCAGCCGCGGCCTTTTCTGCCGCCTTTTTCGATTCTTCCATTGCTGCGTCTGGAATTGGAACGTTGAAGGTCATCATCAGCCTATGTTAGTCCACTGCAGGACGTAGGCCTCTCCTATTAACTATGCGTATAGACGCATTAGGAGGTAAATACCCATAATCGCCACGCTGGGCGAGCGGATTGGCGATCGCAGTAATGTGTCCACTATGATGACGCTGCTGCCCATCATCAATCTTGTAGAATGGTCAGTGACACTTCAATCCCTTAGTCGATTCTTACGACACCCGCAGGAGGAATACGTTGAAGGTATTTCATCGTTATTCTTGATGCATACATGTTTTGTTAGCTTTATTGCCGAAAATTAATAGCCACAGCGTTGGACAAATAGTTATTCGATTACTTTTGTATGTGTAATCTAGATTACAAAATACACAAACAAATGTAATTTACAAAAGTAATCGGATAACTTTTTGCCCAACTCTGTTAATAGCAAGATAAAGTCATAGAATTATTAGTCAGAAGTAAGTATTAAAGTCTACAAGTTAATTGGACATTATACCTTGTATCTACCTAACCTACGTTCCATTTACTTATTCCAAGAACACAGCGATTAGGCATCAAAATGAAAACAGATTAAGAAAGTAAAGGTAAGTAGATCCTCGGAACACGACGTAGAAAAATTTGCAACTTTGCTTATAGTTTGTTTTGTTGTTTTTTTCTGGCCATTTTTTTCGCAACTTGACATCATACGTGCCTATTTTGCGTAGTCCCAACGCTGGCCCGGTACTTGTTGGGGACTCCACCTACACTCTTGAATTTCTTCGCACAGGTGTATGCAGGTTTCCTAACGATGTTACATGATGTTTGCTTATAGTAGGTATTACATGGAAATATGACACTAAAGAAAATAACCAAACCCACAGGGCAACACGAGAATCGAACGGTATAGGTAAGTAAATGTGGATCTTTACCTTACGCTGCTCCTTCTCCTGTTCTCAACATGAATCTGATAAATTCGTCCAGAATGTACAATGTTAGATTCGCCTTCCTACCACACTGTAGAGGCAACCAGTAGGCACAGTCATGTTTGTTGTATAGGCATACAAAGGGTACTCACTGGCAGCCCTCTTGGCTTCAGCGGCAGCAGCTTCCGCAGCCTGGCGAGCCTTCTCCTTTGCCTCTTCAGCAGCCTTCGCTGCCTGTGCCTTCGCCTCCTCTGCTGCCTTCTTCGTGCTGTCTACCGTCGAGTTGATCGTATCTGTGAAGAACATTGTGAGGAAATTATGCAACTTGTATAACCCTCCAATTTCGGCGAATCAATTATGGATTGCGCCTATTAGATTTGATTTTGATGTGACTGGACTGGATTAGGCGTGGTGTTAAACACTTTCTCTGAGAAGTAAACTATACCTAGATACCTTTACGGTAGGCCTACTTTCTTGAACTCCCTAGTTAAGTATGCTGGGAATAGATCTGGGCGCTTAAGGAGGATTCATTGTATTTCTCGTATAATTCGCTTTTATTCTCTGTCCATTGTAGTTATTATTGTTACTTACAGGATAGATCCTATAATGTATGATGCAAAGCTTTCAGAAGATGATCAAAGATGAGATTTAATTCAATTGGGTTACCTAAGTGAGTTTAGTGAGTAGCAGATATTAGATATGTTTTTATACAAGACTTTACTTGAATTTTCGAGCTTGAACCAATAACGATTTTAACTTTTTTTTACAGCCCATTTTTATGAACTAACAATGTATATAGGTACTTATGCATGACAAACCATACAATTAGACTAAAAAATATTTTGTATTTTACCGACAGATTTTAAATTGTTGACCTTATCGTATATGTAAATATCGCATTAAAGTTTCATGCTTCGAATCTGGTCTTCTATTAATAAAATGTTAAACTTAAATTGATTAGGGCCTAGGGCAAAAAAACCGAAATCGACCTGATTAGGGAATCAAAATTGGCTAACATTCGTTTTAATGGAGCTTGAAGTTTACATAAAACACACACGGAGTTAATGTCACACAGAGCAACGGAGAATCAACATTAGATATATCTTGATCCAACGGTTGAATTGAACCCATACCAAACAATGACTTATTAGAACATCGAAAAACATGGAGTTAAGCAAAATATTAACCGAATTTGTAATAAATAATATAGTATGTTGTCAATATAGTTCGATGTTCTTATTTAGTAATGATGATTTAGGTAGTTATTGAATGGCATAACACTGGCAACGCAGAAAACTCAGTACCAGTTGTTTCTTCAGCAACTTTCTTGCCACTATCCGCCGCCTCAGATGCCTTCGTGGCGCTGAATTTACTTTGGATTCCATCTACAAAACGTTACAACATGTTTTACACGATCGACCAACACCTGTAGGACACAATTCAGATACAAACCGTGGCAGCTGTCTGCAACTCCATTGGTCTGGATCAAAGCGGATGGGATGCCATTTTGGATGCGTTGTGTGACTGCAAAGAAATAGTGATGTGCTCTTCTCGGTAATTGCGAGAAGAAAGAGAATGAATGCATATTTTTCTCGTTTACGTTCTCCTTAGCTGAAATTAAATTTCTTTTGGGAAAAACGTTGTTATTTATTTAAATTAAATAACGTAAATTTTAAAAAGAAATATACCTAAAGTAAAAATAAAAATTCAAAGGTGTTTTCAACCGTAATTATAATTCTTCAATCAAAATCATTTTAAGTGAATAATGTAGGTATATTCTTATGATAATAAAAGTCCTGAACCATAATTTTAGTACCTATGTATATAAAAAATACCACTATTTAATATGATCGCCTAGTTTATTTAAAAATGCTACGGAGAACGTTCAAGAAAAATAACTAAGAAATGTTTTTTTAGACTCACATCACTACCAAAGCCAAGATGAAGAGAGAAAAAGTGATGAAATAAAAGCAAATGCTTTATAGACAGCAGGAAAAATAGGATAGTTACCATTAGTATCTTCTACAATGTCCTTAATTCCATCGGAAGAAACTTCTATGTTTTCATTAGTTTCAGTGTTATATACTGAGCTTGTTAGGTCTACGGAAAGTGCAGGAAAAAGAAAATTAGTGGAAAATAAAGAATGAACTGGATGGATGTTTTTATATACATCTAATCTGCTTTTTTATCGAAGAAATAAATAACCCGTGTTGTGTTGTATTGTTGTTTATACATTTTCTATGCATGAAACACATTCGCGCTCCACACCACTTTATATAAGCAGTAAGTACATACGTACTTCATAGATAAAAATACAGATTAAATGTAGTCCAAAACCAAAGTAACGTAAAGTATTTACGGAAAAATATACTCCCTCTTTTTTTTGATAAATACTGGGTTGATTTTTGGATTAAATGAAACAAAGCATAACTAAAAGTAATCTCATGTGTGTAACTTTAGTATTTACCGTCATTTGACGCCCTCAGTTGTACCTTGCACTGCAATCTATTTATAGCAATGTAAAGTGCAAAGGTGAGCACGATAGAAGGGTCACTTGAGAGTAAACAATGCGAAACGACAGACGTAGCGTCGTGGTCGTTTATTTGACAAAGTGAAAATCACGATGCGCACGCCTGTTTCAATGTGATATGTGAGTGCGTCAATGTCGTTTGTGCGTGTTTTTGTTGGGTTCCTGATAATCCAGATACTAATGAGAAAATTACATCTTAAATCAAATAAAAAAATCTCGTAGAACAAATAATAATAATAATGGGAGTAAAATGCAAAAAGTAATATAATTAATTTTATTGCCTTTCTCTTTGTACTAGATCCATGCATTAAGTACCTACTCAACTCAGTCTTTGTTCAACTTGATTCCGATTTGTCCTATCGTACAAAATAAATAAATAATTGTATGCTGTTGACATGTTGTATGCTGTCGATCAGATTGTTGATACATTATAGGATTTATAGTTAAGTATTTTTCACTTTTCAGTTGGTGAAACACTATAATGTTCAAGAATTGTACAGAATACTACAGGGTGGTCCAAACCTTGACGTCAAAAAATTTTTTTTAGATTCCTCACATCATGAGCTATCAGAATATACCCCATGTATGTTAGCCGATTTTTTGTAGTTTACGAGTTATGAATTTTTGAAAAAAATATTTTTGAGAAAATCTGGAATGAAGAAATTTATTAATAAAAAAAAACTGTGGGGTTTTTTAACTAGTTTGTTTTTGTAAAAGTATTACTAAAAATAAAGCATTTACTGACAAAAAAGTTTTTTTTAAGTTTATTTGACCGACTACTCCGAAAAATCCTCATTATTAAGTATCACTTTTTTTTGCTTTTACGAAGGTTTAAGGTCTAGGGCAGTCTTTACATTACCAAAAATCCTTGGGATATGTTTTTTTTTTATTTACGTACATTAATGCTATTTTGATGCAATTTTAACGTAAAATTTTGAATTTGGTATTTTTTATCCTACTTCTATCAAAGTGAGGACGCTAATTTTTTTGTCAGTAAATGCTTTATTTGTAGTAATACATTTACAAAAAGAAAATATTAAAAAAAAACCCAATAGTTTTTTTTTATCAATAAATTTAATAATTACAGAATTTCTCTAAAAAAAATTTTCAAAAATTCATAACTCGAAAACTACAAAAAATCGGCTAACATACATGGGGTATATTCTGATAGCCCATGACGTAGGGAACCTAAAAAAATTTTTTGACGTCAAGGTTTGGACCACCCTGTATAATGAAATGTCATGAAGTGATAATTATTTTGAATTCATCTTCATCATAATCATCATCATATCAGCCGAAAGACGTCCACTGCGGAACATAGGCCTCCCCCAAAGATTGCCACAATTACCGATCCTTTGCACCCGCATCCTGCGGACTCCTGCGCCCTTCACCAATATTTGGAATGAATTACATAAAACTGACTACGATATTATCATCAAATTGATATGTGATGTTCACCAAGTTTAAGTCGTTGGAACCCAACAAAAACACGCGATAACACTAGCGCCAGGCGTGTGATAATACGATTGCATACCTTTCGCGCTTCCAACCAGCGACGCTCCGTTATCGACCACGTTACCAGCGAAGCTCTTAGTCGTATCTACTGTGCTTTGTACTGTGCTTGCTACGGTATCTACAAAGCAATGTGCGATATTAACATAAGTAAAACCCTTTTCCCAGTCTTCTAAAGTGAGCTTTATGTTCTATTTTAAGCAATGATCTTTGAAAAACGACTAAAAGAAATTTGATAACAGTGTTAGGTTTTATATTATCTTTAAATAGTTTAAATGAAATTATGGACTAGAAGAATTTTTTATTTATTTACAGAGTTATCCACATTTTTAGTCAAATACACGATCTGAATTAAAAAATAATACCTTTAGCACTTCCTACTAAAGAGGACCCCTTTTCGACAGCGGACGCCGCCGCGTTTTTAGTTGCGTCTACAGTATGTGCAAGAGTGTCTAAAAATAATATAAACAAATCAAAATAAAATAAAAATTTAGGATCACATACAGAAAAATTAAATGAAAAGGGATAAAATAATGAATATTATATCGTTAACACAAAGGAATTACCTTTCGCACTGCCTACGTATGAGGAACCGGTCTCAACAACAGACGCCGTTGCGTTTTTAGTGGCGTCTACTGTACTAGAAATCGTGTTCGCTACGCTATCTACAAATAATTTAATAATAAGTAATTTTTATTTATTTATACAACGTATATTTTATTGTACTTATTGTTATAAGACTTATAAGGTACCTTTGGCAGCACCTACATATGACGTGCTCTTTTCAACGGCAGATGCTGTTAAATTTTTGGTAGCATCTACAGTACTATGGACAGTGTTGGCAACCGAATCTATAATACAAATACATAAATAATGTAGCATAAAAATATTAAAACAATAAATAACGCTGAATACTTTTGAATTTAATAATACTTAGGTAATTACATTGTATTCAGTACCTTTTGCAGCACCTACATACGATGAGCCCTTTTCAACAGCCGATGCTGTCAAATTTTTAGTAGCATCTACTGTGCTGTGTACTGTATTGGCAACCGAATCTATAAAATTGAAATAATAAATTAACGGTAAAGTATACTTGATATCCCAATGTTTAATAGTATAGTATATTTGTCAGTACCTTTTGCACTTCCTATGTATGAAGTACCCGTCTCTACTGCTGTAGCAGCTACAGTTTTAGTAGCATCAACAGTACTGGCTACAGTATCTACAAATATGATTGATCATTTAATAATATTAAAAAATACATTTTATGAATGCAGAGCAATAATTATGTTTTTAAATGTTATACCTTTAGCACTTCCTACTAATGCTGAGCCTTTTTCAACAGCGGATGCTGCTACATTCTTTGTTACATCGACTGTGCTATGGACAGTGTTTGCTACAGTATCTACAAATCAAAATTTAGTAAATAATGAAAACCAAAATATAAACAGAAATAAATTTAATAAAATAAAAAAATATGATACCTCTAGCACTTCCTAAATATGCACTGCCTGTCCCTACTGCAGACGCAGCGGCATTTTTGGTAACGTCTACAGTATTGGCAACGGTATCTACAAAAAATGTTTATTATCATCATAATCTTTTTTGTGGAAATATTACTGATATCGATCGAAACTTATAATACCTTTAGCGCTTCCAACGAACGCTGAACCCTTTTCAATGGCAGAAGCCGCAACATTCTTTGTTACATCTACAGTGCTATGAACGGTATTAGCAACATTATCTAAAAAAATAGTTTACGAATAAAACAAATTATAATTATTAAAAAAAACAATGATACCTGCAGTACTTAAATACGAGTATACCGGGTGGCCCATTCAAATCGGTCAGTATGGAAAAGTCTGAAACTATAAGACATACGAATATTTGTTCTTAAGAACCATGTCATCGATTTTAAGAATAATGAAAACTACGTTGATAAATATAAAAAAAAAATCTTAAGATTTACACAACAAACACCTAGTAAAATAAATTTAAGTATATGAAAACAATGAATTCCTTTCATTTTAGACATCATGTTTCTTAGAGACATTTACAGCTTAAGACCTACACAAACGATATCTAAATAAAAATAGTGTATTTTTTTTTCAAAACAACCGGGTTCGATTCCCTAGCTGGGTACAGTTTTTTTTTTTCAAATGTATGAATGCAGTTTTTCTTTTTATCAAAATCGGTGACATAGTTCCTAAGAACAAATCTTCGTATGCCTTATAGTTTCAGACTTTTCCATACTGACCGATTCGAATGGGCCACCCTGTATATAAGTTGTCTCTGACATGCTTAGTACTAAAAACAGTAGTTATTAAAAAATCATATTTTAAATCGAAAATTTTTTTACGAATATAATTATTACTCATTTCAAGAAGTTTCGAATCGTTTTATGTACCTTTAGCACTTCCGACTAGTGCTGAACCCTTTTCAATTGCCGAAGCCGCAGCATTCTTGGTTACATCTACAGTGCTATGAACTGTGTTCGCGACATTATCTACAAATAACATTAATTATTTAAATAAAAATAATGTAACAAAAATAAATAATATCCCAAACTGAATAAATAAGTACCTCTTGCACTTCCTAAATATGAAGAGCTGGTTTCTACAGCAGACGCGGCTGCCGTTTTGGTAGCGTCTACAGTGCTAGCAACGGTGTCTACAATAAACAATGTTCTGATTACTGTACGTCTACATGAATGAAATAAAAAAAAAAATGAACAAAAAAATAACTTAAATTGTACCTTTAGCACTTCCTACTAACGCAGACCCCTTTTCCACAGCAGATGCTGCCACATTTTTAGTTACATCTACTGTGCTATGAACAGTATTTGCGACGGTATCTAAAATTAAATAAATATTTAGGACGAAAAACAACAAAAATAATAGTAATCAATGAATAATAATGTTATGTTAACGTAAATGTTATAAAAAAAGGAAAAATACCTCTAGCACTGCCTAAATATGAGGAACCAGTTTCGACAGCGGTGGCGGCCACTGTTTTAGTTGCGTCTACAGTATTGACAACGGTACCTACGATTTCAATTTTTGTTTACATAAATAAACAAAAGGATACACAAAAGAAATAAGGTATAAAAAATTAAAAAAAACTACCTTTAGCACTTCCTACAATTGAGGTTCCCTTTTCAACAGCTGATGCTGCTACATTTTTAGTTACATCTACCGTGCTACTGACAGTGTTTGCAATTGTATCTAAAATACATTAAAATATATTTATTTGTTCATCAATCAACAATTTAAATTAATTAGAAATTAAACTAAAATTAAAAAATAAAGACAAAACTTTATTTGTTGGTTAACTGTTTGATTTAATAATAATATAACCAATTTATTTTGAAGCAAATCAATAACAAGAATCTATACCTTTAGCAGCTCCTGCGTATGATACGCCTGTCTCTACCGCAGCCGCTGCTGTTTTTTTAGTTGTGTCTACAGTACTTGCTACTGTATCTATAAATTATAATTATTTATGTTTAAACTCAAATTGGCATGCCAATTAATTAAATATCACAATTAAGAAATTATTTCAAAGTTATTTGCCAATATTGTTTACGTACCTTTGGCACTATCAACATAACCCTTCCCTTTTTCTAACGCAGACTGAGCAACTTGCTTCGTTGTATCTACAGTGCTATGTACAGTACTCTGAATAGTATCTACAAGCGAAAGCAAACACATAAGACGTCATTATAAGCCGACAACACAAAATTATACTTTTTCTTAAAAGCGGATATTACCTTTGGCTGAATCGACGTATGTTTTACCGGTTTCGATTGTACTTTGTGCAGCTTTTTTAGTATTGTCTACAGTATTAGATACTGTATCTAAAAAAATATACAATAACTCAAACATTGAAAATAATAAAAAAAATGTTTTAAAGCAATTGAAATATAATGCTGGCAAATAAATTAAAAAGCATTAATACCTCTAGCGCTATCAACATACGATTTGCCGATATCATAAGCCGAATACGCATAGCTCATTGACGTGTCCATGGCACTTTGTAGCGTGTGTTGGGCCGTATCTAACATCACACAATAACAAAACACATAATGTTAACACACTTGTTAGTTCAATTCAATAAAACAATCGATACCTTTTGCGCTGGCGACACAAGTTTTGCTTTGATCAAAAGCGCTTTGTGTAATATTTTTAGTACCCTCCACTGTATTTTGGACAGTGTTCGATACTGTATCTGAGTAATGAAAGACAAAATTATTAAAATGTCAGCAATATCACAAAACCAGAGGCCTAGAATCGGATTTTATACCTTTAGCGGATGTCGCATAAGTTTTGCCTGTTTCCACAGCCGATTGAGCTACCTTTTGTGTGGTATCTACAGTGCTTTGGATTGTGCTTGAAACGGTATCTACAAAGCAAATTGAAAAGTAAATAAAACGGAAATAAAAAATGTAGTGAAATCATGATAGTACGCAATGTTTGATATAACTTTTGTCTTGGTAATTTGTGCCTGATCTGTATCTGTAGATATAAATGAGTTTAGAAAAAATCACGTATGGTTTATTGATATAAAACCGTTATATCAAACGTTAGCTACCTGTTCGATGACTTTCGATTGTGACTACGAACCTTTGGCACTAGTGGCGTACGATTTGCCGGTATCAAGAGCGTTCTGTGCGGCTTTTTGTGTGGCATCTACTGTGCTCGCTAGGGTATCTACAAAATGATAGACCAATGAAAATATTAATCATACAAATGATTTATAATAATCTACTTTTAAATTTGATGAATGCAATACTAATAAATTCATAATTATGCTATGTGCTAAACTAACTCACGAAAGAAAAAAAAATCTACGTGTCGAAATAACAGTATCTACGTAAACGAAATTAAAAATTTTATATGGTTTACTTTTATGCACAACAAAACTGCAATGGAAGCTAGCGGCATGTGCCAAGAATGATCAACATACCCCCGCATGCCCTATTTTGGCCGAAGCCCAGACTGCGGGGCTAACCTGGCTGATGACACTAAAAACCTAATGAGTTCGTTTACCTTTAACCCATCCACCACCTTAGTTCTTTTACCTGTTCACCGCTCGTGAACATTCCACTACAGCAAGGAGTATAGAAATGTTAGTGTTTAAAGAAGAGTTTTTGTGCTCAAGATATTCAATAAGACATAATTTTATCTTATCTTACCTTTAGCTGCGCTGACTGCCGCCTCTGCCGACTTTTTGGTATTATCTACTGTGGTTGCAATTGTATCTAGGAAGAGTGCAAAAAAAGAAAATAAGAAAAAGCTGAATCACGTGCAAGTAATAAAAGGAAATATAAAGGGATTTTATACCATATTTATGAAGTCTTCAGTTAACGTCTATTCCATTTACGCTTTATCTGAAATTACTGCTTCGATAAAAATGATTGTTTGACTGCATCCTGAATCCAAATCGGTACTAGGCGATTCTGCTATCTTTCTTATTAAGAGTCTAGTTAGTCTAGAAATCTTATCTTACTGTTTTACCAATTGATTACTAACTATACACATAAACTTTTCTAATAGTTCAGACGATAATGTAGCATTTTTTGAGATTATGTTTAGATGTTTAATTCAGTTGTTTTCCGATGATTATCCTCATTTTTGCCAAACCCTAGAAGAATTTTCGGTTCCCTGTAGAGTTTCAAATCGGGAAGGCTACTATCTTTTTAAATTTTACCTTTAGTGGTATCGATGACCTTCTTGCCATCAGCGACCGCCCGGTTGGCGGCTTCCTGCGCCTCTCCAGCGGCCAGAGACACCTTTGACAGCTCCTTGTCCAGGGCATCGATGGCAGAGTGCTTGGCGTTGTTAGCTGTAAGTAGAATAAGTTAAAGAATAGAATAATAGTGTATTCGTAGACTTTGCAACATTTAACTAAACAATATTAACAAAAAATCAGAAATAAACAAAGCTACGAAATGGTCTCATCTCAACGTGATGCTAGTGCAAGTCAGCGCTGATCTTCCGATGAGAGCTGGGCACTAAAGGACCACCTTTAACATTTAGGTCACGGTCGATTTGGATATCAAAGATCTTTAAAAGCATTTGGAGATTTACTCGTTTCTTACAATGTTACGATGAACTGAAAATGAAGATATAAAAATCAGATGCGTGAAATTAGAAAATTATCTAAATCAAACATGTACAAAACAAGTAATACAAGCCCATATCAGTGTTCTACATTCACTGATAAACACTAAAGTGATATAAGGTCAGTTACGCAATACTTACACCATTTCAGGTTAAACGACTGTGGTATTAGTCTGTTTTAGATACATATCGTAGAGATAATTGATGTATCTTAGTATGCTAATTAAAACTCGTTAGTGATAACATAAAAAAACTAACGAAGTTCAACTTCTAGAGTAATCCGTAACTTGATTATAAATAGACATCGTAAACATCCAAACAATCGACAATTTAAGACCCTTTTATCGACAAATTTTTCCATTTGCAAATGTTGATTATTAGGAACATGTGACGGGCATTGGTCCGACAACAATATAGCAAAATGGGAACTAACAACAATCGTCGGGATTAGTCAGGAAATCTGTCAAATGGCAGCCGGAAATGATTTACTTGAGCAGAGCAAGCTGCGTCATGACTTATTTTCTGCGCAACGCTCACTCTGAATCATCTCATTCATTCTTAGCGTTTGCCAGAATAGGAATATGGCTATTTAAACCAGTTCATTTTCCATGGCATATACTGCCACCTGTACCTCGTCCGAAGTAACTAATTAGACTTAGCAGTTTTATTGACCAGCTTTTGACTGATTTGTCCTCTTCACTTGGTCTTCTATTTAGACAGGCTTTTGCGCTAGAAGCATCCTGAGCTAAACTAACCACTTCGCGCATCGTTAGCAAGTTATCCAGTATTTAACACCTAATCCACAACATGTAACTAGATTATTCCAAAGTTTTACTTTTGATCTTACCCCCTCATTCATGAAGGTCTCTTAACTTAGCAAGCCGCTAAATATTAATATTTGTCCCTTTCGGTCTTATCAATATATGTGTAAGACCGAAAGGGAATACCTAACGGCTTGTCAAGTTAAAAGATAGGTATAATACATGGAAAGATTCAAGGCAAAAGGAGTATGGGAGCAAGAAGAATATCCTGGTTTAAAAATCTTCGCCAATTTTTCCAAAAAGCACTCGTTCACTTTTCTGCGCTCCTTTGTCGAAAGTTAAAATTGCCATGATGATTGCCAAACTGTGACAAGCAGACGGCAGGCACTAGAAGAAGATGGATAAGGGGGTTAATGAATATCCGTACCTGCGCTAGCCGCATCATTAGCAGACGACTGGGCCCCGCCGACTAGTTCCCCGGCCTTCTTGACCTGGTCTTCCACGACATGGGCCGCATCCTGAGCCTTCTCCGCAGCAACCTGTTCAACATCTTTCTTCTTGCGCTCGAAGAGCGAAGCTGTCTTCTCTCCGATGCTTCGGAAGGCACCTGTACATTCAATATTACAATTAGAATACTTTAATTGATTTAGCGTTTGCTGGTTTATATGCAGGTAAGAATTATCTTTTAATTTTCAAGATAACTATAAATAAAATAACGCAGTAAACTATAGTGCTCAATTATTTTAATCAGTCCTAATCCCATTGAAATAATAGGTAAATATAAGACGTTTTCGAAAACCAGGGTCTATATTAATTAGTTGCAGTTCCTTAAAATGAATTGTTGTAATTAATTAGGTACCTATATAAAATTGGCACAGGCATGGGAGGGATAGGCTTATTAGTTATTAGTTTCGCTAGTCATACTTCCTAATATGTAATTACTATTTATAGGTAACCTTCATGTAGGACCGGGTCCGGAAAGTGACCTGGCTGTAGGTACGAAATAAATAATATAGGTTTTTTTTGGAAAACTTGTAAGTAGAACGTCCGTTTCCTTATAGACTGAACTGTGTATGTAAATTAGCATAGAAATGCAAAATAATCGTTATGTAAATAGGCAATATAATTTGACGGCTGTTTTATACGCCATAAAACTGCGTAAACAACTTTACTGTGCGGCTGACAGCTCTCCGAAAATGGAGGTATAATAAAACGAAGTCGATGCTTTAGGTACTGATAACATCTAGCTAGACACAGTTTAAACCATAGCCTGTAAGCTTATTGTGGTCCCGTGTTTATCGTTTGTCGTCGTTGTCGGCTCGTTCTAGCAAGTATGCAAGTGCTAGGGTGACGGGTAGAACGATAAACGGTAAACGCTTGACCATCATAAGATTCATAAGCCACCTGGCATGGTAATAAATGATAATGGGCTACTTGACTCATATCAAATTTAGTGCAAAAAATTATTGTTTTCTGTAGTATTTATTGAAAAGATCAATATTTTTCGATTACGGTGTATTAAAAGTGTTTGATGGGTACATATTTTTCATTGAAAAAATTGTTTTATTTTTGTACTCTGAAAACGGTGTCGGCCATGATGTGACGTCATAGGATCTTAAACTAACTTCATGTCGAATCTTACACGAGTGAACTCGCTATGGACATGTAGGCATGTAGCTTTGCTGTGACATTGACATAACATAAGTGACATGGCAAATGTTTGTTTTCGGTTTGAGTGACGTCACTCCACAGATAATCTAAGCATTAACATGGCTAGTATCGTTTTCGCGCGGTTACGAAAGTTTACATTTTAAGTTATAATATTGCGGTTTTCTAGGTCGTGAAAAAATATATTTATATTTTTTTTCCGTTAATCAAGGTAATAAAGATATTGATTAATAATATACGACAAACTTTAAAAATGGGTCAAGTAGCATATTGACACAAGCATAATATGAGCATATTCGAGTCCAAACAATGCAATTTTGGCAACGAAGTAGATCACGCTCACAAAGTGCGGAATTGTTACACGCCGCGTAAAGTAGAATTTAAACTCGAGAAACAATTATAATCATTAATCACAAGTGAGTGGGATTGAGTATTTCCAAATACACCTTAAACCAATAATCGAGTATATTATTCATTCTTATAGCATGGGTTCTTACACAAGTCGATTCTCGGGTCGGCGAGCAGACAGCTCTCAGTCATTCCCAATCCCAACTCGCAAGTCGCACCCACACACGCATTTTAAAACCGACGACAGCGTCATAAATAAGCTGTCATTGATTAAAATACCTTGTTTACTCAAGAATTTGAGCCTACAGTGCATTTGCAATGAGTAGAATAATTTATAAGGTTTGTAGAATTGTAGCAGCTGCATTAAGGTGGGTTATGACAATCGATACGGCATGTGTCGGGTGCGCACGGAAGCCCTTGACTGAACAGCAAGGAGACGACGAAATCAATATCGCCGGCGCCTGGACTTTGAGAATATTTTCTTGAAGCTTTTCTTCCGAAACGTGTACCGATAGTACCGATACGATTGAAGTGTCAGCATCTTTGTTTACAAACATGACTGTACAGTCAAGGACATAAATAAGTAGATTTATTTACAATTTTAGGCCTTATGCACCAGAAATAGATAAAGAAGTGTAAACATATTTATGCCCCTGACTGTACCTAATGTATCTATGGCTTATTGTTATTTGCCTAATCTAAAGGGATTTGATTTTATTTTAGAATAGGTACCTAGGTTACAGTACTACTAGTATTATAGGATTTATAGGTAAGAGAGAGAATATTCATACGCGTGACCTTAATTTTATCCACATGTATACCTACTTTGTAATCTACGCGTTAAATTTATTTATAAATAACTATTATTAATTTATTTCCTACACCTACGATGTTTGTTTGTATACAAATAGGCTTATACAGTAGATAAAAGTAATCAGAGCAATTATATCAGTTCAGATCGATAATTGAACATACCATAAGTAGGTGGTGGTTTTCTTATAACATATTATTATTATTTTTTTATGACTCACCAAGGTTTTTGTCTACCAGCAAGCGTGAAAACACACAGTACAATTATATAAATTATATCATATTTAAACTTCAAGGCTACTACAAATAAAATTTTATATTATAATATGAACGTTCGGTGAATTAATTGAATAAAAAGTAGAGTTATATTGTGTATAGCTATAGTTAAGTAGCATTCCATCAAAAAATGGTACGAATTACGTGAATCTACAATGATTATTACTACGAACAGGTACAGTACTGTGAGTGTAACTATGATAAATAATAAGTATTACAATAAAATTTGTACTAAATAACTTATGACTACAATCTACAATTTAATAAAAATATTTATTATCTAATCTAGAAAAATAGGTATTATGGTTGAGCAGGTAACATCTGATTATCTTACTAAATAATCTAACTAATGTAGGTAGTTAAATAATAATAAAGTAGAACTACTGCAAGCAAAAATTTTAATCTAATGTAGGTATCTATAGGTATCTAATGTCTCAAGGACATGCTTTGCAGTGAGGTAGGGTAAATAACTTTTAAAGTTTAAAGTAATTAGTAATTACCTACTTGGTCGTTCCCACGAGGTAACTTTGTGACCTATACTCCCCGCAGTTTATATATTATCATTAACAAGTATTTATTTCTAAATAAATTCTTAAATAAAATGTATTAATTGCTAAAAAAAATTGATTCGCTGTAAGAAATATATTCTGGGTACATCATATTAATATAAATATGTAATCAAAACTAACTACAAGTATGGAACAACACTATAGTCAAGGCCGTTCTTTATCATTATCACCAGCCTCTTCAATGAAACAAATGCCCAAATCCAAATAAATAATTTCTTGACTTGACATTTGATCCAACATTCCAGATGATAAACTTTTACTAGTGATGTGCCTGTGTGAGTGGTAATTGACGCGACAAGTGTCACGTGCGTGCATTGTTCCCATTCGTTTGACCGAATGGAAATAGATTTGGGAGTCGGTCAACCGATCCGGGATCATTGCTCGGCCGATTTTGCAACCACCGATTGATTGATGCCCTGAATAACTCTCCAGGAACACTTGAACATCATACGAATTAAATGATAGCTGGATATACTGTCTACAAGTGATTTCTGTTCTTATTTAGCTTGAAAATCCATTTTAACGAGGAGCATTATTTTAAATTTTATGATAATAAATTATAAATTATTCGATTTAATGTCGCCTAGTAGGATATTAATTTGAAATCATATAAGCGATTGTATTAATTTTAATAATATCGGTCGACTAACTTGTGACAATATTTTCAATTAACCATCGGAATATGTAATTACGACATACTTGCGTCATTATTTTCTTGAATAAACTTAATAGTAACTTAATTTGTCAATGCATTAAGACTTGATACGACACTAATTGAATCGAATACTAGGTGAGCATTTTTTTACACAATGGGTCAGATATACTTTGTATAATAATTGATATGTTTTTTTTAATACATATAAGTAGATCATTTGGCTACAAGATTCTTTCAAGATTTTATACCTACTTATACTGATGGTAATTAGCTTGTCCGTAGAATTTCTCAACAATGCATCATCAAGCGATAACGTCACGTGCGCATGGACCGATTATAAATATCCGCCAAGATCAGCGCTAATCCAATTTTAGCATAATGATGGGAAAAGTTCATTCCCGGACAGAATTGTGAGCATTTGCAAGAAACACTTGTTCGTGTACTTTAACATGTTCTACCAAGTATGTTTTAAATATAGAGTATAATTTAATAGGTGTATGACTTATTAAAGACGGTTGTGATATCCTAGTTATAGGAAGATTACTTATGGTTATTTGGACGATAGGTACTAAACGTTTTATGTTATGCATTAGCAGCCATCATAAAATCGCTATCAGAGTTAAATCTCAATTGATTTTGTGGCGTCATAGCCATCGTCATGTTAAACTGGTTGGAGGGATACTTCAGTATTTTACAATAATTACTGGAGCTGGAAAATGTATAAAAATTGATTATAAATTGTACGTTACAACTTTACAATTAGAAGAAACACACAGTACGTACATTAATACACTGCCCATCGCTACGCAATATGAATAAAATAAATGACATACATCATCAGCACGTACATAAACATTAAACGATAATTCTTGATCTACAATAGGGGCTTAGGTAAAATATATCCGCCAGTCAGTCTGGCCTCCAGGTATCGACCGGTCTAGGCTAGACCGTTTTATTACTGCGGAACGTTTCATGACCTACACTGGGACGACGAATCACTTAATGATATTATATACTTATTGTAAAACAATCACTTCCGTTAACTCTAAATTAATACTATCGATTATTTTATATTATTTGACATAGTCACATCATCAGCCTTTTTCAGTTCATGCAGTATTAAGAGTTAATCATAATTCATAATGTACTTGTACATTGTACACTACATAATTGTTTATCTGTTTAAGGCGAATCCTTACCATTTTATTACACTTGTATTAACACGTACCAAATATGAATCACTAGTAATATGACAGGTGGTACGCAAAGACGGTCTTATTTATTTTATCTATCATACTTATCAGGATTCCGGTAGTCATAACAAAGCAAACATTGTACCGGATAGTGAAAATTCTACTACTCGTAGTATCTAATATCTACGCTGCTAAGCGATTCTGCTAATCTAATGCTAATTGTAATCATAAATCCTGGTTGCTAATTCTTACTTTTAAAAACACATGTCCGGGTAGGTTATTTTAGTAAATTTTGCGATTTGCGAATGTGAATGAGCAAAACGACCGATGAAAGAATGTTAAATATTTTGAAATGAGTTACAATGCCAGAATTCGGTACAATTACCTTGCCGCTTTACCCACAATGGCAATTTTAACAGCAATGTATCACAAATAAAAGACAACAAAGACATGTCCGTGTAAAGTTAGTCTGCTTTAGGTTTAAACTCACAGCGCTAGCTCATAGTAAGCAGTCAAAGCACTCTGGTAAAGTTCCAATTACTAATTCGTGGGTTAATTTCTTATTAATCTTTTTCTAATAAAATTGCTGTACCTATACCCAACTGGCAACTTATACTTAAGTGTTATCAATGAGATCGGTAGCAACATTCCGTCCCCCGCAAGCAGTGCTCAATTGAGATAATATCCGGCCAGCTATTACCATGACATCAGATTCCGACGCCTGTGATGTCATCTCGCTTAGACTGCAGAAAAATATGCTTCTTACATTTTTATTAGAAATTCAGTAAAATTGGGTGGCAAGGAATTTAAATAAAGTAATACCTAGCTTCAGTGGTTTTATTTATTCAATCTATTTTGACTTTCCTTCTTATAAAATTTCGTTGTATTACTAGGTATATGTAGTGTAACCATTATGTAATTTCAAAATACATAATTTGTATAAGAGATTAGTGTTTTTAACACCATTTCACAAACGAACATTACAAACAAAGAATTTCTGATTGACCTTAGTTCTGTTTATGCGACCTTGAACACAATGGAGCCCATTGTCTACATCTAACACTAACACTACACTAGGAATGTAGCAATTATGATTTTAATCTCGTTACAAAGTCATTTAATTCTTAACTCGGATCTGCCAACCGACCATTAGAGATGAATTGATGATGCATTCATATCAGTCAGTGTCGTGAATACATGACTATTTCTGGTTATGACAATTTGAGATGTCAATATAATTAATCTGATAGTGATAACCATATATTAAGCTTCTGCACCGTTATTCGAAACCTACATTAATATTTGAGAGAGGTAATCTTGTTTACTATGACGTGACGGTTGCTGATTTGACTATACTCTACTCTTTTTCCCCCCTCTATCAGTTTCCTGTTCATGCCACCAGGTAGGGCGTGCCCGTTCCCTCGTCATTGGTGTCTCGTTTACCGAGACGTACGGTTCAGTCACAAATTCATGGAATTTGTAAGTGAAATATATTTTAAAGTCTTAACGGTTTTACCGTTCGAATATAAAAATTTGTTATTAATCTTATTTTATTTTGCAGAGCTTTTGCAAAATAACGATGTCGGACACATCTAGTGCATCAAGCACTAGCTCATCGTCCGATTCAAGACTATACCTACTCCGGCATGGGAGCCGAAGGCGGCGTAACGATGCCATAGAAGGTTAGCGGTATCAAAATGAGTACCTTTCTCAGTCAAATGAGAAGATGAATTAGAAGGCTGAAGAAATTTGAACCCACTGTTCTTAAAGAAAATGGTTTGACACGAAAATTGCATTTAACGATGTTTTAGAAGACCCATCCGTTCCAAAATACTCGCCCGCTCATGTTGACCTTATAATCTCTGTTCAACATTTTGATTCCGAAAACTGGACAAGCGTCCGATATTCAGAGGTACATAAGCTTTGCTGTTCCCAACCGGCCTTTGTAGGCCTCGAGACAAATGACTAATTAAAGAATTTATGTTTTTGACGCGTTAATAGCATGGTCTCGTACTGCTGATGAGCCGTCTCTTCAGGCGTTAGAAAATAAAATCAGATCTTTTTATGGAGGGTAGTTTTCATAAGATACCTAATGATGTTTTAATGACAAACTGGTCTTAAAATAGGTACGAGTGATAATCGTGAGAGTTTTAAATCAATATATCTGTAATGATTGCAACTAACAGGTCGTCACCGCGCTGACCTTATCCGACAAAGACGAGATTGTATCCCCCGCTGCCTAAGTGTCAAAGAGTCCATAAGAAAGATACCCCGAGCTCACATAACTTTTATTGGAAAAACACGGTGGAATTTCCTAAACTTTTTGGCCGGTCTGACCGCCAACCCAAAATAAGCCTGCTGCGCAAGCAAGTGCTAATCTATGTCGTGATGCTCAAAAAAGGCCCACGCAGGGCATTTATGACCAGTCTAACTGCTTTATAAATATGCTTAGACCTTTCTTACAAACATTTTGGCCGGTCTGACCGCCAATCCAAAATAAGCCTGCTGCGCAAGCAAGTGCTATTGTGTATTAATGCTCAAAAAGGGCCTATGCAGGTAATTTATGACCAGTCTAACTGCTTTATGAATACACCTAGACCTTTATTACAAATACTTTTTGGCCGGTCTGACCGCCAACCCAAAATAAGCCTGCTGCGCAAGCAAGTGCTGCTCAAAAAGGGCCAACACAGGGTATTTATGACCAATTGCTTTATAAATATGACTAGACTCGTCTTACAAAAACTTTTGGCCGGACTCACCGCCAAACCAAAATAAGCCTGCTGCGCAAGCATGTGCTAATCTGTGTAGTTATTCCTAAAAAGTGGTTACGCAGGGCATTTATGACCAGTGTAACTGCTTCATGAATAGGCCTTGACCTTTCTTACAAAAACTTTGTCGCTGGTCTGAACGCCAACCCAAAATAAGCCTGCTGCGCAAGCAAGTGCTGATCTGGGTAGTAATGCTCAAAAAAAGGCCCACACAGGGTATTTACGGATCAAAAGTTACAAAGGGGACACTTTTTTTTAAATTCTGTTGCTTTTATCTCCGAAAATATAGGCTTTACAAAAAACTTTCAAACGAGACCCTTATTATTTTCAAGAAGTTTATTCACTGACTTTCAGACCTATTCTGATATTGCATTTTAGAAATAAAAAATCATCCCCAATTTACGTGTAGGTACCAGAAAAAAATTGTTTTCTATATTTTCTACCACTGTTGGTGTGGTTAATGTACATCTAAATTGTAAATTTCTATTGCTAATGGCCACAGAGCCATGCTGCAGACAGACAGACCGACAAACATGGCGAAACTATAAGGTTTCCTAGTTTACTTATACGGACGCTAAAAAGAGGAGTCACGTTCAGGGGCGTAGCTACTGCCGTATTTGCCGTATCAATTATACAGAGCCCCCGGGCCACGGGGGCCCCCAAAGTGTGTAAGAAAAAAGAATAAAAATTTTCTAATTTATATTACCTCCATATAAGGGCCTCCAAAAAATTTTTATACGGGGCCCCAACAAGGCACGCTACGCCACTGGTCACGTTTTTCTCGTGATTTTTAAGTTAAGACAAATTCGTTGTCTCTGCCTCTATCAAAAACCCAGTACAAATTACACTTCCAATT
>JALPQI010003085.1:0-95009 GCA_025490895.1 Thaumatotibia leucotreta
AAAAGTACGAAAAATATTAACTTTAGAAAAAAACGGTGTTTTGAGAAACCTATCCACTATAAGATTAAAGCAAATTAAAAAATCATCCCCACTTCACCAGTTGGGGAGGTACCCGAAAAAAAAATATTTTTCTAGTTTTTATTCTACCACTTTTTAGCATGATTAAGATGCATAGTGCATGCAAGTGGACCAAATTCTTGCCCGTGATGACTCGTGAGCATTCAGGATTATAGTCTCTGTGACCTGGTGATACGGCTTATAGTGGCTTACCAGCAGGGTCAGCAGTAGCGATTTCCTTGTCCTTGTCTTTGATGACGGGGTCCTTGTCTTCGTGGGGCTGCCCGGGGTGTGTGAAGCGGAACACGTGATTCTTGCCCAGGATGACTCGAGAGCCGGTTTTCAGGATTATAGGCTCTGTGACCTGGGGATAAAGGTGATTGTTTAGTTATTTTGGGCATCAAGAGACAATACATTGGTACAGAAGCTGATAATGATACTTTCAATGGTAATTTTATGGTGTTAGTGGAGCCTATTTCAGAGACATAGGGTTCACTGACGATCAGCTGAGGGTGTTTTTGTTTATTTGTTTGCGTTGCGTTTAGTAGTTTAGTTTAATATGCCGGTAGATGAGGGTATAGGTACTCATCCTCATCACACACTTATTTTTGTTATTATAGAGCGTATTATTCACCAACAAACTGTCCACAGTTTAGCGAAAGAAATTGTGTACCCTACCACCTAAGTTTTCTTTTGTGATAAATAAATTAAAATTAAATATTAAACCGTTCGAAGCAGTATTCTTGTGAATGTAGACGCGACTGAAATTGTTAAACTGTTCGGCTGAAGTCAATTCTATGTCGATAACTGTTACAGCTACAACTGTATGCGTTTTATAAGAGTACAGTAAAATCACAATTATCAGAATCTTAATTATCCGAACCATCAATTTTCCGAAATCGGAGTATTCGGATCAGACAAACTATTAAATTATACGAACTCTGGTGTAAATTGGTAGCGAATTTGTTTCAACACACTCGATACCTACAAGCTTTACGTTACCGACGACTTGCTGCTCCGCGCTATATCGCGCTATCAAAAAAAAGGTATCGAGCTTCGGGATCGCGGCCTCACATTTTAATAAAGGTGCAATTTCAGTTTGTTTTCGCACTAACAAACCAACAATTCGATGATGCACACCGATCTCAGTCCAAATAAAAAATTATACGAACTCTGGTGTAAATTGGTAGCGAATTTGTTTCAACACACTCGCTACCTACGCTATATTTACGCTTCCGACAACTTGCTGCTCTGCGTTATATCGCGCTATCGAAAAAAAGGTATCGAGCTTCGGGATCGCGGTCTCACATTTTAATAAAGGTGCAATTTCAGTTTGTTTTCCTACTAACAAACCAACAATTGGATGATGCATATTATTAAACCGGAATCAGAAAGGGATTCGAGAGTACTGTTGACATAACAATTGACACAACATTTACCAAGAAAAGAGTTGTTTATAGATGTAGTGAGTGATTAATTAATCTATTGTCTGTAAGTCTTTGCACTTAAACTATAAATATATGAATATAACTATGAATATATCCTAGATTGACTTATACACTGCGGTGTCAACAGTACTTTCGAATCCCATTCTAATCGCGGTTTGATAATACCGATCTCAGTCCCAATAAAAAAGTCCGGGTAATCGAATTTCTACAATATTCAGACTATTACCTCACGGCCGTTGACGTAAATGAGGGCCTCCCGGTGAGGTATGAGGCAGATCACGCCGTCTGTGTTTTCGAAGATGCAGTGCTCGCTCAATATATGCGAGCCGCAGAGCTGGATATCTTGTGGGACGTTGGCTTCGGAGGTACCCAGTCTTGTTACCCCTGGAATAAAAGACAATGTTAGCCTTTGATCTCCAATGAGGTGGACTGACCAGATCAAAGCCAGTATTTCAGCAAACATATATGTATATATTTGTCAGCCTCCGTAGCCTAGTTGGTAGTGACCCTGCCTACGAAGCTGGAGGTTCCGGGTTCGAATCCCGGCGAGGGCATTATTTGTGTATTTATTTATCACAAATATTTGTTCCTTGGTCATGGCTGTCTATGTATTTAAGTATCTATATGTATCTATCTATTATATATATCGTCGCCTGGTACCTACATCACAAGCCTTAATTGAGCTTACCGTGGGACTAGGTCGATTTGTGTAAGGATGTCCAACAATATTTATTTATTTATTTATAAACGAATGCTCTCGTAAAGCTGCCCTGCGAGAGGAATGGCGACGTATTGTGAAGCGGGTCACTCAGAAACCTGCATAATGGCCACGACCACTCTGGCAAGAGTGTACCGATGAAGAAGGAGAGCCTTTGATACACAATACCCCTCTCGCAAATGAGGTGACGTGCCATAGACAAATTTTTAACTTTATGGTGTTGATAATTAGACACATATCAAGTGACCGACAGTGGTAGACGGTGAACAATCATCTTCGTTGCGTTTATGGCGGCTGGATAAGTTGCTTGGATTTAGCTCGGCAAACTATTCTCAAAAATTGGCGTAGTATATTTTACCTTAGAGTATATCATCATAACTGGGTCAAAATTCTTTTCGTTGTCTTATTTTGTGTCCTTAAAAAACGTGACACAGTGGCGATTTTTGTATGAGATGATGTTTTGTTTTCAATTTCTTATGTAAGGATTAAAATCTAGCGTGAAAAAGAAATAAAAGTTTACCGGATTTTTTTTATTTACTTAGTCGAAACAGTAACTAAAAGCGTGACAGAGTGGTATGAAACAAGACAACGAAAAGAATTTTGACCCAACTAAGACGCCAATCGCTAACACCCCGTTTTCTATTTCAGTGACTCGTTTGTATTAGTACGACAAATACGACATGTCTGCCAAGTCTTAAATACGTGCCAGTTTAACTCACCATCCTTGATGTAATAGATGAGGCACTCGGACAGATTCGGGTCCTCATTGAGGTTGACCAGATGAGGAGTCTTCTTAGGAGAATATACACCGACGGTGATGCCTTCCTTCACGGCCACTCCCATCTCGGCAAAGACTGCTTCTCGTTGCACGCGGATTTGTTCAGTGCGCTTGAGTTTTTCTTCCCAGGTCTCATTCAGTTCTGGATTAAAATAAATAGATTAATTAGTAGAGGTCAGATTGCTAGGACATTCCTTTAAAGTATCTAATTTAATTGCTCTAAAAAAGAAAAAGCGATGACACTAAATTGGAATGATGAAAATAATTCCATTTTAATCCATAATTCCATAAGTTTACAAACAGGGTCTGTAAATATATAATATATATACGCGAGTAATTTCTACCAAAATGAGCCGCGGTGCTAAACTGTGTCGCAAATATAATTATGCTATTATTTGACCTAATAGATGGTCAACTGATTAAATCTATCAAGGCCCGGCTATACTAAAGAAATATACAAAATATGTTATTGAAAATTTTACCCACTCAGCAAGATATATACACGGTGGAATTTAATCGGTGAACAGGAACCCATTTTTCTAATTCAGTAATTGATGGCGGTCACGTTTATGTAGTACTTAAGTGGAACCAAGTTTTTTTTTAGCATATTTTTTTATGTTGAAATTAAAATTTATTGTCACCCTACTAATGGTTTAGTCTGAAAAGTTTAATACCTCTTTTCAAACTATCAGCCATAGAAACTTAAAACATAAATGAGCAATAACCACTCACATGCTTTAATTTTTGCGATAGCCTCTATTCCTATGTAAAATAAGAGCGATGCATGGCTGATAGTTTGAAAAGAGGTATTAAACTTTTCAGACTAAACCATTAGTAGGGTCACAATAAATTTTAATTGAAGAAAAATGGGTTCCTGTTCACCGATTAAATTCCACCGTGTATAAAGTTGATTTTAGTTTGCACGAAAAATGTAGGAGGCAAAGCAAATGAATATATTGTTTTGTTGGGCGATAATAATTAGTATAATTACTACAAGTAGTCCTACTTGTAGTAATTATGAACCTTAGAACGTCAAAATAAAAAAAAAACTACTTGAAATGTCTGACAAATACACAAGTAACTAAACACGCATAGTGCAATCTGAGTTTTGCAATTAATTAAGACATAAGATAATTAACATCACATACTTAATAAAATACACAAGATTCCAAATTGCCGACTTATTTCGTATTAGATATATATAAGGTCCTTATATATATATCTAATACGAAATTTATTACCCATTTATTAGTTGCAGATATTTTAACACGTGATACTTTACATTAAAATTATTAACTTTAAATATAAATTAAGAAATCTTTTCATGTAACTTTTTTGATTTCATTTTCCTAAAAAAAAAAATTATAATTTCGTCTAAAACAAATCATCATGTGCATTAACAGTCACAATAACACTATTTGTCATGTCATCAAACGACACAATCCAACGGAAAATAACATGACATTGACAATCAAGTATTTAATTTATCGACGCCAGTTCCAGTTAAGTGGTACGTAAAAGAATCTAAGTAGTAAGTCGTAAGTAGAATCTGTTCAAAGAGTATTCATTTAATAATCACATAAACAGGGTGTTTTTGCGTATCTGTATTTCCGTTTTCTCCAAAAAAACATAGTAAAAGTTATAATGTTTCACGATTTAATATACTCCAGAGACCTAGTAATATCAGCTGTAAAAATATCTGCATCTAATAAATTAGGACCTTATATATGCTCCTGACCGTTTTCGGCCACGGCGACTGCTTCAACTCCTATATTGACGCTCATGTGCTCTCGTGTGGCTGACGTAGCCGATCTTGTTAATAAAGACCCGTGTACACAACGGGCACGAGAGAACACCACTTACATAGTGATAGCTGATTGCTAGTGATAAAGTAGTATACTCACCAGCAATAAGTTTCTCAGACGCCTGTAGTTGATCTACGGCCTCTTCGGCGATGGTCGTTGCCGCTCGGGAAAGCTTCGGAGACAGCACTTCAGCTTCGCTCTTCTTCCTCTGGGGCGAAGAGTTCTCTTCCGCTGTTTTAAGGAATTATATTAGATCCCGACACTGGTTGAGGTACTGTGTGTGCGATGTGCGAATTTGTAATTGTTATTTTTGTGTTAATATTGAAAACTCTTTTAAATTCATTGTTTATTTTACCGAGACCCAATTAAGTTGTGATAACGGGCAACGCGTGCTGATTAGTATAATACCAATGTTAATGTGTTATTTTTTTCCTTAAAACCGCTGCTGCACCCAGCAAGTTTAAAAGTTTGTTTAACAGTCTTCAACACATTTTCGTATAACAAATTATTTGGTTACCGCGATAGTTATTCATGATATAAAACTATGATAATGGATTATATCATGTATATTAATAACATCCCTTTACGTACGTGGTATACTTTTTTTGTTCAAAACGTAGGGATATACGCAACGTAATTAATATACGCGTTATAATACGTTTTCATAGTTTTCATGCTTTTTTATAATTACAAACCAATTTGTTTAACATTATATCCATTTTGCTTCCAAATTTTCTTCATTTTACCTTACAGTTACTAGCTGGAGTATCATTTCCAGTATTTAGATCAATAATACTGGTTCTATTTTCTTAAATATATTAAGTAATTAAAGTACTAAATTAAAAAAAGTTTATAAAAGATAAATATGGCAACATTGAGATCTAAAACGGAGACAAGATATGGGATAACATGCAGTTGTGGCTATGAAGCTTTTCTGCAGCGACATATGCAATAAATAATATTGTCAACGGCCGTTCGCGACAATTTAGGTTTATATTATGTCACCACAAGCCGTAAAGTGGCTATTACCGCCCGCTATAAGAGCCCGATACAAAATACACTTTTATATGACAGAACTTGTGAAATGCATTAAACACGGGGTGGTAATGAAGTGAGTCTCACTTTATCAGCTTATGTGCGAATTATTTTGTTTTTTTTTTTTTGTTTATGTGCGTATTGAAAATATATCAAAATGCCAATATGTTTGTTTACCAGGCCGCGAACGGTACACAATAATTGAATACTTCGACTTAGTTTAGAACATAAGTATAGTGGAAATATTCAATTTCACATTCAAACACACAATAAATATGAATATTAAAATAAACTATCCCAACCATTCCCATACTAATTATATGCATAAATAGACCATAACCAACACCAAGTACAAAAGCGCAGATATATTTATATAACTGACTTGGATAATAATATATTGAGTACTCGTGAAGTGGACGAGGTTGCCTACGAACGCCACAAGCATTGGACAAGGTGCATATCGGTTGCTTATAATATGCTAGGTTGCCAGCTCGATATATAAATAAACTTGTTTTTTTAAGCGTGGCAACCCTATTCGAGGAGGCCAAGCGTACAGGTGGGGTGTACAATGCAGAAGCCTCGTTTTAATTACTTACTGGTAGGCGGATCTTTCTTTTCATAAACGACTCTACCATCTGGTCCTAGTTTGTGGGATATTTGGAAAACAAAACGAACGTTTTAGTATCAGGAATAGAAATCGTTGTGGCGTTTCGTCTGTAGCGTGGTTATTTACATACGCAAGTCACACAGAACGAGCTAACCGGTCACATGACGACTAAACAACCTAACTGGGTAACATTGTAAGGGAGTCACTGCACTTGTCGACGCGGAATCGGCTCGAGCCGATCATAATGAAGTTTGTCGCTTTAGATCTTCGGACAAGAGCATAATACTATTTCACATACTCGAAAGCATCAAATAAGGGTTTGACTTGACACTCGCATATATCTAGAGGCATTAATATTAAAATAAAATTGGAATCAAGTTTCATGTTTTATTACTTATTACACAATAATCAAGAAATCAATCAAACAAAGGAAATACGACTTTATTAAGTTAATGAAAGGTTTAAATTTAATTGAAGTGGAGTTTACATTGTAATGTACATTGGGCCTTACGAGGCTATAGTAAATAACTCTATAATCAACATGTCAAGACCCAATTTCGAACACCCAGTCAACTTTATTACTATGGCATTATGATGTCCATTATTAGTGCTGCGTCGGGCATCAAAACGATTTATTTATTTATTTAAGCACAATAAAATAGTACAAATGGTGGGCTTAATGCCTTGAGGCAGTATCTTGACGATTAACATCTACGCAAAAATTAAACAAGCATCTTTTCAAGCGACGATCGGTTTAATGCGATTTTACGTTGACAAGTGAAGCGACTCCCTAATCCTCTCATCCCGAAGACCTACCTTCCTCGACCTCGATTCCTTCAGCCTTGAGGAGTTCCCGTAGTTTGAGTATTTCCTCTTTGAGCTCGCGGATGAGTTTGGCGTTCGCGTCTTCGTTGACGACGGCCTTGCAAACGATTTGCTTGGCGCGGTCGGCGTATCTAGAAATTGTACATTTTAACCCTATTTATATCGTAATAAGAAAAAGTATAAATAATAAAATTGTTAATATAACACTACATAACATTTTTAACTTTCTTCTTAAGCCAGTTTTTATTTGTATGTGATTTCGATTAACTGGTTATCAACGGATTTTTCCGGTCAAACTGGTTCGCATTCACTCCTATATTATAACATTATATTGATATAAAAATGTTATAGAATTCATCTATCTTATTACAATTACGTAGAGCTTTTCACGATTGGTTATTGCCGATCGGTCGTCGACAGATGGAGTAAGACCCTTAAATAAAGAGCTACTTTATAATCATACCTATAATGTTTTAATTTTAAAATGCTTCCTCTCATGATAAATAAGTGACAGGTGCCACCACTGGCTTAAAACGGACATGGAAACGTCACATACCAAAATATAATAAAAAGTTAAGATATATTATAGAAAAATAAAGTTAATAATTGTAAGTTTACCTCAATGTGCTAAGTGTTTCGTCGTAGTTAATATCGGCTGGCGATATAGCAGCTATCATGGCGGTTTTGGAGTTACCCCCCAGGTTCTCCCGAAGAAGCCAGGTGAGGACAGAGTCACGGTATGGAATGAAGTCTGCCTTCTTTGATTTTTTGCTCTTTGACGCCTGCAAAATGTTCGCAACTTAAGACTCAGATTCTATCAAATATTTACGAAGAAACAAATATTGCGGTTTGCTGATGCTTAAAATTGATTGGGCTTTTTATAGTAGCAGAATAGTTTTTACATTTCTTATCATTATTATTTCCATTTAAATTTTAAAGCGATATAAGCACACCTTGTAATCACAGTTGTTTTTAGTAAAACAGTTAATTTTAAATAAACTATGTCATAACCTTGACAACATAATGTAAGTAGCTTGTTTTTATTACGGGAATTTTCTTCGTAGCAATTTGAATTAGTACATATAACGTGACAGTTAAGGCGGCTGATGTATAGTGAACAAGAAAGTAAACATGTACTCATGTGCCAGCAAAACAGTACATTATGCAACTGTGTAGTTATTTTATCTATTACGTGTATTCAAACAATCAGCCAAAGACCTATTAAAGATATGGACACACAAAAAGGAAACCTCTGGACTTACCGACTACGGTTATCCGAACCAGACAGCAGACGCAGTAAAAATAAAATGTAATTGTGAATAAATGTCTACAAAACAATGAAGACTAGCAAAATTCAAAAAAAGGACGGAAACATAGTTTGTATTAAAAGAGCAAAGTGTCGTAACGATGTAAAATTACCTTAATAATTGTTGAAATCTTAGTTTAATTTTGCAAATGTTTATTATTGCAGCTGAAAATATGATAGCACATGTACAGTCAAGAGCAAAAGTAAGTGATCACCTTGTGCCTTATCACAATGGAATAAGGTATATAATCGAACAAGAATGATCACTTACTTTTGCTCTTGACTGTACATGGTGTAGCTCTGTTTCTCAGCACATGATCGTAATATCGACATGAAAAAACTAATCACATTTAATAGCATACCGTAGCATACTAAAAGTGCATGGGCTGGGTATTCTCGAACTATAAAAGTCATCGTTACAACACATTAATAACTCGGTCACAGAAAACCTTAGCTTACACATACTTATATTATCAAACCGCTATTAGAAAGGGATTTGAAAGTACTGTTGACACAACAGTGTATAAGTCAATCCAAGATATATTCATAGTTATATTCATATATTCTTTGTTTAAGTGCAGAGACTTACAGAAAATATATTAATTAATCACTCAATACATCTATAAACAAATCTTTTCTTGGTAAATGTTGTGTCATTTGTTGTGTCAACAGTACTTTGGAATCCCCTTCTGATTCCGGTTTGATAATAGCTTACGCTGGACGCTAATGCTTAGCTATTTCATTCAACTTTCAAAAACCAGCAGAAAGAAAGCTTACAATTTCGGCCAGCGCGGAGATGACTTTCCCCAGCGTAGTGAGAGATTTGTTGATGTTCGCTCCTTCCTTGAGCCTGGTGCCTTTAGCGCCTGTGGAGTCAGCTCGCTCGGACCCGGCCAGGTCGACTAGCGAGATCTTCGACACCTGGTTGGAAAACAAAATTCCTTATAAATAAACATCATAGCACAAGGAAAGATTAAATAGTGAACATATCACAAATTTAACATAAATTCACTTATTTTTAGAATGAGTTCCTTATATTGCCCGGTTATTTTGTATAGATTGCGCCTTTTTACGCGCTAGTGCGAGAAGAGTTTCATTCTTTGATAGATCGAAACTTCGGAGGGCCATCTATACTGATAAACGTCGAACTATACACGAGCAAAATAGTACATTACGACACAAGTGCACGTGTCTCGTACGACGTTTTTTAGTGCAGATGCAGACCCTCCGAAGACACTTCTCGCACTAGAGCCCAAAAAAGGCACCATCTGTACTAAAATAGTAGATTGTACAACAAGTGCATAAAGTGACCCATTGTAACCCGAGGCAATTTTTTGGTCTGAGCGAAGCGAAGACCAAAATAGTAGACGAGGATAAAAATGGACATTTATGCTCGTGTCGTACACTCTACTTTTCACTTCGTTTGCGAGGAAAGTAAAATAGTAAAATACATTTTTCACTGCAATTTACACAACTAAGTTGTCGTAAAGCGAAAGAAGAAAAAATATACAACCAATACCCGCCAACTCATGTTTTAATTATTATTTTTTAATTTTCAACCTGGGATCAGGCTTCATATGCTCGGTTTTCTGCCAAGTCAAACATTTCGGAGCATTTTTGAACGATAATCGATATCTATTTTGTGATTTACTAAATTTAATGATAGAAAATACAGAATTCTAATATTAAATAAAAAAATATAACAAATTTTGTCAGCTATACTATGTTATTCATCAATAAAATTGTGCAATATGTTTGAACTGTTTGGCTGTTGGGACCGATAACCTTAGCCCATCTTAGCCTTAGAAAACAATTTTACTTTTATGCTCTAGAACATGAAATGCGATTTTATGTCGTCTACGCACGACATAAAGGTGCACTTTTTGAGCATGAGAAGTGAAAAGAAAATTTGTAGTTCAAACGAACTACTACATTACCTTCTCAGACATGAGGTCTGTAGTCTGGTCGTGCCTCTGTTGCGTGAAAAAGATGGTGAATACGGCGTGCGAGCGAGAAGACGTCTCGTTCATGTTTGTCGCCGCTACCGTCCTGAAATTACAATTATTATTAATTATAAATTATTATAACTACTTATCTTATGTTATGCAGAACAACGACCATTATAAAGCCGTGGAAAGGGAAGTAATTAAATTACCATTTCGTACTGATTCGTGTCAGTGTGCAATACGAGACTGGGTTTCATTTACATATATCACTTAGACAAGATACGTATTAGCATAACTCAATTTTCTTGCCTGTACATGTGAAATACCCGTACCTATACTGTATAGGTATAATAGGTTGCCCAGTTGCCCACCCGTGTGACTAGATACGAAAGTCGGGCAAAATGTATCTGATTACTCCCTCCGATTACATCTGTATGTATACTTTGTAATCTTACAAACATCACAAATGACTACGCATACAATTGTAATTAGCAGTAGTAATTCGATTACTATTTCCCAACTCTGGAATGTAAAGATTATAAAAGTTCGACCTCTCGACTTTTGAGCATAGCGACAGTCTCCCTATATGCGTGACAACGATGTCATTTTAAAACAAACCGTGACGAACCTGACACGACAAAATATTAATTTTAGTTTTATTACCAGTGTTACTATTGGATAGAAAGTAAAGTGTACCTTTTCGCCAATAAACTGTTCTGCAGTTTGCCATAATATTATTTAAAAAATCATGTTTAGTTCTTCTGAATACATAAATATAAAAAGTGCCAGTCGCTCATTGCAATTGAGTTCATTCCCAGCAGTGAAATAGTACATTGTGTACTTAGGGCGGGAAACAAGAAATTACGAACGAGTGTGAATTCAAGCCCGAGCCGAAGGTGAGGGCTTAATTCTAACACGAATTCGTAATTCTTGTACCGCCCGTGCTACACACAATGTTTTTCATCACACCTGTGATGCAAAAAAGTAAATAAAACAATATATTTTCACAAAACTACTCTAAAATGGTCTAAATCAGGGATGACTTAATTTCATCATTTTCTTAAAAGAAATCTCGACGCGGCGCGCGGCGTGCGCCGGACCCCGCTAGTGCGACGTAATGTTGTATGAAAATCCTTAACGGCATACTATGACGTAATGACGCACCTACGGCCCGCATCACCGCAGCGTATTGGCGCACTTACGGAACAGGTGTGATGAAAAAATTTTAAGCAAATCAGCTGATCAACGTACCTGGCCTTGTTTCCCTCATCGATAAGGTCGTAAATGTCCTGATAGGAGGTCACGGCCAGCTTGCTAAGGTCCTCGACGTAGGGCCCGAGCGCCGGGTGCTCCCGCACGCGGAGGTTGCCCTTGTTCTTGGGGTTCAGCAGGTCTCGGACGCGCTCGCAGTATATCTCCATGTAGGAGACTTCCACCTGATAATAATAATAAACATCATTGGATAATCTTACATAACGTTACTTCGAGCATTTAAACTTCAGAAAGCTAAACTCAGGGGGAAAAAGCATACATTCGAGCGCAGGACGCTCGACATCGTATGATGTCGCCTGGGACTAGAAGGGTAAATTACCTAGACCCACAGTAAGTTGAATTAGGGTATAATATGTTGTGGGTACTAAACGACGATATAAATGTCCCCTCAATCATTGACTCCACAGTATGTAGAAGTAGATGACCCAAAAGGACGTCTGTCCCTAATGTAGGTATGTAGGTATTGCAACATTGTTTAACTGAGTAAAAAAATGCTCGTGGCGTCTTTAATAACAATTTTCGGCTTCGCCTCAAATTGTTACCCACGCCACTCACCTTTTTTGACCTCTCTTAAACAAGGGTTGTATAAAATACTATAGTGAAATTGGTGGCCGCAAAGTCTGATAAAAGCCGCGTGGTGACGGCAGTAAGAATACATTTGTCACCAGCTCAACTCCTCCTGCGGGTGATTGTTGATGGGCAGCAGCGTCATCATAGTGGACACATTACTGCGATCGCCAATTCGCTTGCCCAGCGTGGCGATTATGGGCAATTACCTGCTAATGCGTCTATACGCATAGTTAATAGGAGAGGCCTACGTCGAGCAGTCGACTATCATAGGCTGATGATGATGATGATGATGATGATGATGATGAAAGTCTGATATAAATTTAATTACTAGTTCTATTCTATGTACCTACCTATACGTGGACGTATCGTAACAGTAAGGTTTGGCAAGATGACAGTCGCTCATCGAAATATCGATAAAAATTCAATGAATTAACCAACTTCACGATATGTAATTATTTTATAATATTTAGCAAGCTATTTGCTAATTGAGGCGAAGATTACTCGATATGTACGTATCGATTTATTTATAGTAAAGGGGTAAAACCCCGACTTATGTGATCCGTTTTGCTAAATATTTTAAAATCTTTGAAACTCAAGGCTATTATAATTCTAATATGTCATAATTTTCTTGACATTTAGACCGAAATTTCAATGTGCCCCATATCGCATGCTGCTCATGCTCGTAATCTGAAACACTCACCGAGTACTTGAGGTCGTCCGACGTGGTCTGCCTGATGCGTCGGAACAGGTCCTTGCAGATCTGGGGGATGATGCCCTGGTCTTCATCCCGCCCCATCATGGTGTACGATTTGCCCGCGCCCGTCTGTCCATAGGCGAATATGCATATGTTGTAGCCTGAAAAATAAAACATGTTTTTAACTAGATTCGTGTGAAATTGTCATAATTATACCCCGGATTGTTGTGGCAGTGACGTCACAATAGGGTGATTTGGGGAGTAAATGGAACCGTAGAACAAAATGATACGTAAATTATAAGATAAGATAATATAAGAAATGACATATTATGTGACACGGAGTTGCAAATAATGCAAACAGTTTAAATTTAAGGTCAAAATTTATATAGGTCTGTATTGTTTGCATACATTGATTATGCATATAATGTTTATTCTAATATTTATGTAGCATATCCAAACATTTTCTGAATGGAGCAGTGGAACGAATTGATTATTTAACCGGTCAGTTTTTTTGTCGAAAAGTAGTAAAATTAATATAAAAAAAAATATTGATCAATTCACTGGAAAAAAAATATTGTGATTTTATTTAAATTTATTCGATTACGTATAGTAGTCATCCGCAGACCACGAACCCTGTAAAGTGTTCGAAACGTCGGAATGAAGTTAAAATTAGTTAATATACGCGAGTTTATCCGTTTTCATAGTTTTATTTCATGAGTAATCCTCGCGGTAACCGAAGAAAATATTACGTATAGTAAATTAAATGATGTTTTTCTCTGGTAAAATATTATAAATTTGTATCTTATCTTATAGTTTACGTATCATTTTGTTCTACCATTCCATTTACTCCCCAAACCACCCTATTGTGACGTCAGCACCACAACAATCCGGGGTCTAGTCATAATAGTAGGCACATGTTGGTGTGTCGGTATAAATTCGTAAAGGTTTTCTTTTATGTACAAGTTTGAGATGTCTTTCATGATCGACGCATATCAAATAAATACAGGGGTACATCAAAGGAGTTTTTAATAGGGATTTAAATTTTACTATGTTGTTGTTTGCTATGTTGTTGTTAGTTTACACGAATAAACATAAAGTCCAGTTCCTATACGCACCACAATTCATTTTGATTACATAATAAAAATGATACTATTTTTTTAAATATATTTTTAGACACCTAGAAAAATTTATGTGATAATTATATTTACCAGTATTAAGCCATAATTAAATGCGAATAACATTAGGCATGGCATTAAAAGGGGGTAAAGCTAGGGTAAAGTAATGAAATTAATCCTATTTGAGATTAAATTTAAATTCATTGAGGTGGTGATTGTTGCTTTTAGTTAATTAACGTTTGGTTTTATGAATTTTATATAATCTACACGTATCTATCTTTCATCAGATATGTAACTAGTTTCGTAGGTAAAATATCGGAGACGTATTATTTATTTTCTTAATCTCGATGAATATTAGAAAAATATAAGCAGAGTTGACAGTTGTAATATATTACTTTTTGCTAAATTCTGGATGTATGTTCGATGGTGGTATGGATTTAAATTTACTTTCTTTTTTCTTGACGAATTGGCTAGCCAAAGTAGTACGTGGAAATGAGCCCTAACGATTCCACACTCATAACCATAAATTGCATCACGTTCAAATTATGATATGAAGTTGCACAACCATCACAACGCGTGGCCAGACCGAAATGACTGTTATCTTTGCGGATGCGAGAGAAAGCCGACGTTACGAAGCAGTTTCCGTGATTTCAATCTATTAAAACTTTACTTATATTAATGCATGCATGTTTTGCTTGCTTGCAAAAGTGTGAATTAGACGTATGTTAAATGTTTTGGCTTTGAAATATTACCAGTAAAAAGCAGGTAATTTAAATGCGCGTTTATTATCAAGATTCTTTCGAGTGTGCTAACCTGCTGACAACACACTTGGCGCGGCTGATTGTATGCATAGTCATACTCATTTATTTGTAAAGCCAATTTACACGTCAAAATACAAAATACAATACACAATACAATAATCAATCAAGCAATTAATGGCAATTAATATTTAGATTAAATTATTATTTAAATTAAATAACGTAAAGTTACATTCTAATAAATTAAATTTTAATAATAATATGACCAGAATTTCAATTATAATAATTATACATTAAACTTTAGATTTGACACATTAACAACTTGGATCATGATTTCAGTGATGCGAATTCCCTGTAATTGTAGAATGATGTATGATGGAGAGGACGTTCAAGTCATGTGCTGATTTGCTCAATACATACAACCAAACCAGTACAATAACATATCCAGGCGACCCCTGTGGCTTTAGTACCTACATCTTTTGTTCGACAGCAACTCGCAGCTAACGGTCTCTTCTCGACTGATTTAATTAAAAAGAGACATGATATCGTAGAACCACTGCCTCTTATTTGAGAAGCATTCTATATATCGGAAGTGGACTAGGGGATACTTGTTACATCAAAAAGAAATACATGGTCATTAAATCTACCAATCACAACACGCTAAGCGCTCACTTCTCCCCGCAATTTTGGTAATAGGAATCTCAATGGAAATGGACTAAATTCTGTTTTTCTAATACGTATATTGTTTGTATGTGCTCGACATGTGACGAAGTCTGACTTCCCAAAAAGCTAGTAACAACGGCGCGGAATCCAATTTTATACACGGCTAATACGTAATGTATGTTATACATGTCTACATTTTAAAGTACTGCCTTTTTAGAGTTTTCTACTGACACTTTGGGTTGCCAGACGACAAAGTAAGCTGATGAAACAGGTAGGTTACCATCAAAAGCGTGTTGAAGCATCTCTTCTCCGATGTCTTTGTACACCATGACTTGGGAGGAGAATTCCGGATCGCTGGGCTGTAACAATAATTTGGGATTACTAAAAAGAAAATTCATATAATGTAATACAATTGTTACGACGGATGAAAGTAATTGTGGATACGGTGACGAAGGGTAAGATTAAATATTATTTAATTATTATTAAAGAAAAAACCCCTCATTAATAGGTATTCAAGAAAAAATGCAAAAAAAACCGTCCAAGACCATGTCGGGCCATACTCCGTAATCCGTATGGGATTCCGTGGTTATTCGAAAATAGTTTTATTTTAAAATATTCTCCCACTATTTTTTTTTAATACTAGAGCGGTTATATCCGAAAATATTGACTTTAGATAAAAAATGTTCTGTTAACACCCTTATTCTTTTTAAGAGATCTATTCGATTCAAGCCACACTATAGAATTACAGCAAATAAAAAAAATCATCCCCGCTTCACCAGTCGGAGAGGTACCCGAAAAAAATAACGCTGACCTACTCAGTTTAAATATCTCCTTTCCTTTCTTCATGGATAAATATTGTAGTAGATATAACTTATTAAAAATACTCGAGATGAAAACAGATATTCTAACAAAAGAAAAAAAGCATTACTCATCAAATTCTGCAATATTAATGCAAATCTAAGGTCGGAACGCGCTGACTGTCGAATAAATTTAAATAATTCAAGATTCGCAAGTCTCATTTTAATTATTAATTGAACTAAGCTTTGCTTTTAGAATTAATTGTAACAAGCAGATGGAGTTTTAAAGAAATTAATGTATGCGCAGGGTAATAATATTAGATTTCATACAAAAAATACTCAAAAACGACAGACTGAAAGATAATATGAAATACCTACTCAAATATAATTTAATTTATTTATACTTTAGGTAGTTAATGTATTTATAGATATTAGCAAACGGTTATTATCATTGTTCTCAAAACTTTGTTTAGGACATAGGTTTATCTAAGACCAGCTTTTGTATTTTGAAGTTTATGCAATAACGGAACTACGATAAGCTGTAGCTGAAACCATAGACAAATAATCCGATAATCGTATTGTGGCTAAATCCAATATGGCGGCCCCCGAAATGAGCAAAATGGCCGGCCGATTGGCGGGAAATCTTATTACACCTTCGGTCAACTAACTCACGCGCTAATGGACGATATACGATGCTGATATAGATATGATAATGGCCATTAAAACTTTGACGTCATGTGAAACTCGCCCCAAACGGGTAGCTCTTCGGCGGAATTCCGTATTGATAGAAACCGGATCCAGGAAGGCGAGGCAATCTCCCTGTTTGTCTATGATTTGCTACCGGGATAGAATTCCACTTTTCGGTAAACTTTGCACGTGTACGTCTTTTTAAGCGACTTCGAAAAATTCGATGATTTTTTTCTATCGAACGGATATAGCCAAGTCGGAGTCTTGGAGAAATCGTTTGAAGAAAGTTTATATTTTTATTTTATTTGGTGATTATACATTTGTATTTGGTAGCAACGTAATGCTGATGAATAAAAAATGTATGTGAACTCAAGATTTAAGGTTTTAAGTTCGTAATAAAACTAAGATTGTGTTTTAACAGTGCGTGCTTATGAAATAATGCAGTTTTCGGTTTCTTTACTTTTTTTTTTGGCGAATGGTATATATACTACATTTATGTCTTTTACTCGACCCATTCGTGACAGCTTTGGTGAATTTACCTGTATAACATACTTAGTACTCGAAATATGAGATATCAACTCACTACAGATAGAGTTATTTTGAAACTCCAGAGAATGTATTGTGTCGTAAACTTTTGATAGATAAAGAAAATACTTACATTGTGAGACCAGTATGAGAAATCGAAGTTGAAGCTTTTGGCAGCATCTTTGTTCCCTGGGGGCGCTTTCGGATTCACTATTACTGTAACAAAAGATAACATGATTTGAGACACGTGTATTCATGACAAAGCGCAAATAATTTAATATCAAGGGCATTTATTTTTCAATTTAATAGAAATACTTCGTCGTATCTCCTAACGCTATAGACATAGGGGCTAATCAATTTTTCGATCGACACTATTTTGTCCCGTAACGCAAGTGACAATTTCATCAAGTTTGCTAGAAAAAAATGCTTATAAATTACATGAGTTAGGCCTCACACAAGTTCATATCGATACATTTAGGTTCCAACAGTTTTTCATTGTAAATATGTGTATAATATTAATTGACATACATTTGTAAGGTCATAAACGCAGGAGACAGAAAATATGTCGATGTAAAAGTTGATTGGCCCATATAGTAGCCATGAGATATATGTTTTGGCGTTAGTGTACACGTTCAGCTGTTTTGAGCACCGTGACCGGTCCTATATAAGCTGTATATGAGAAACACACACATTGTTAATTGTTGTTGTCTGTTGTTATTGTTGTTTTTCAAGTAAAGGTAGACCAAGTTTTTTTTTCAGTAGTGGCGACTTTATTATCTAAATAGTTATGATTGCATTATAGTTACAATATCAAGAGTAGTGCTGCGGTAGTGTGAAATAAAAGTTATCTAATGGGTAGTTTCAAGTCATCATACAAAAATGGCAAATTAGAGATATATTCTTTGGCTTTAATTCTATATTTCTCTTGATATTTATTTATGTAATCGTGGATGATTACATAAATAAATGTCAAGAGAAATTGTATACAGAACATTAGTCACAGAGAAAACTCAACGAAACGGTATTGGATGATATAGATATATAGAAAATAACCATAACTCCGGAACAAATGTGTGTAATAAACACATAAATAATTGACGATAGAATGAAACTTCGTACCGTTGCAATCAACAGTAAGTGCAACATATTAACAAACGAACGAAGCATGTGAACGATACCAAGTGCTTGCAAAAGTTTGAGTCGCTAGAAAAATCAACCTTATTAAATGCAAAATACATTTCAATATAAAGTATTTTGCGACCATAATGTACGCTGGAAATTACGTTTTGCTTAATAGTATAGATAAGTGACACTCCACAAGCATTCGTATTAGTACAGTCTGCGAAACACAAGTACGCAATTCGGTTTTCAAGCGCAATGTTTGTAATTTGCAACGGTATTACTGCTCAGACATCCTCAGATTTAACTACGTCGTTAGTTACCTCGTTATTTATGGTAGTGTTTGTCTATAAAGGTGTGCCGGTCACGTAATAAAGGTGAGTATATTATGTTGAAGATACATATCGACAGCATACGTATAATAGCGTGAAGTTTTATCGAAAAAAAAAATGTACCAACTATTACGCAGGTAGCCACTAGAACAATAAAGATCACTGTTGACATTGCATCGCCGATTGGATGGTTTTTTTTTTCAAATTGAATATAGAATCTTACTCCCTTATTCATAAACGTCTGCTTTGCCTTTCGGTCTAATCAATATAACTATAAGCAAGAGTGAAAGGGACAAACAATACTTAGCGGTTTGTTAAGTTAGTAAGCGTTTATGAATAAGGGGGTTAATGTGTAATAAATTGGACACAAATTAATTTACTTGGAATATCAGTTAAACAAAAGAAATAAATCGTTTTTTGCCCTCTCTCCTCATCTCAATAATCGAGACAACTTTACTAGTGTCGATCTGTCGATGTGTGTGTTCAGTGTGACTCCATTGTTGTCTTAATTAAACTGGCGAACCGCTGTCTACCACAGCTTCAATAGCGAAACGATTTCCTCTCAACCCAATAGTGAAAAAATCGACTCATGTTCATGGTATCTCGTTGAGTGCTTTCTTAATTAAACAAACTCTTTTAATTAAGTACAGTCAAAGACAAAAATGATAAATACAATTTACACAACTAATCATTGATTAGTTGTAATCAAATCTACTTTTTGTCCAACTCTGAATATAAGTCTCTCGGTCAGAAAGGCAATGTACCTATTGGATGCAATGTTCATTAAATCGACTCAAAAAGAGTAATTTAGTGTCAAACAGCTGGCTGCGTCTCAGCCTCCACCGAACCATTTTTGCCCGACAAAGAATCGACACAAGACTAGTGCTGATGTGTGCGTGCAGTCGCTCCGTCGCGACGTATCGACCGCCGTTGACGCCAAAGAGTCGCCACTTCACTAAAGCAAACTGAATCCGATTCAACTTTACATAACATTGAAATTGTATTTTAGTCTAGAATTTCAAAGATGTGAAAACATCAAAGTTAATAGTTCTGGGACTAGCACTTGGGTCTGGGTAAGATAATATTACTACACAAATTCGATCATAAACACATTTCGCAGCCTATATGAATATGACCTTAAAATTCGTGAATCTAGACGTGATCAAAAATGTGTTTAAAATATGACCGAGTAACAGAAACAAATGTAAATGTTTGCCTCTAAAGATGTTTTTTCAATTAAATACCAAAGTTAATAAAAGTGTCGAAATAAAATTTACTTCAGCGGCCGGTAGAGGGCTGAAAGTATATTGCAATATTTTTTATATGTAATATAAATGTAAATGTTTGCCTCTAAAGATGCAGTAAAATTATAATTATGCTATAAATACTACTTGCTGGAAATTCAATTCTCCCATTTTGTTTAAAGCTTTATCACAACAGAGAGCTTTCTATTCCTAATAAAATGACAAACGGATTCGTCACCGACCATGCGGTACAGAAAATGGATTGCTAATCCGAGGTGTCTGCCGCCCTTCCCGCCCTAACCATGACTCATCGCTGCATCCGACTGCACTTTTATGGTCTTTATGCAGATGGTAATAAAGTCTATTTCATATAACTGATGAATGAGTCAGAGCGTCAGATGGCGAGGTCGATTTTAAATCGTCCTGTAAATTGATTAAAGTCATAAAATAAAATTGCTTAATGAACCTCGTATCTGAAAATCTCACTTGATGTAAAAAACACCCCTATTCAGAGCGAAAGACAGGTCAAATTTCCTCGAATTGATTTCAGTAGATCCGAGATTGAGTGATACTTATAGCGACGAAATGGCTATTTCGGAAGATCTCGGTACGCAGTTATGGAAATCGGTGCGATTTTAAATTGCATGGGGCCGCGCATTTATAGTACACCAAATGAAGGAAACTCAGACGAAAAAACTCGTGTATAAGCGAATTTTGGCATAGTTGTAGGGAATGGTGTTTTAAACCATATACTAAAAGTACTGGTGATTAGGGGTGGAGCTAACGGGGGGAGGGGGGTGTAAAGGTCCTTATTTTTAATTTTTCATTAATAACTCGTAAACCGTGGCTTACAGCAAAAAACGTTCTAGTACATAAGTAATCTATATAAAATTCTCTACAAAAAAGATATATGAATGTTTCCTTTGGGATCAATGTGTCATGAGATAAGAAAGCACGAAGATGGACACTAAAGAAATAAACACATTTGTTTAAGTAGGTATGGCACATACAGAATGCTCGCGAGCATTCCAAAAGATTTTAATGCTCAATTCCTGACAGTATTTTGAGTCTTTAATGTAATATAAAATTTCCTGGATTCGACTTGGTTTCAGAAATAATCAACCTTTTTTTCGAAATAAGTTTTTCGACGTAACTCGTCATAAAACTTCTTTTTGATTACAATGCTACCACAATATGTTTTAATATTACCACACCTATTTCCTGGCAATCAAAAAATGGGAATAAACTTCACGAAATAACCAGTCCCTAAAAAAATTTAAAAAAAAATATTTTTTACAAATGGTTGTCACAATAAAAAGTACTGGAAATGTCAAAAAGTATTCAAAAAGTCTAAAAAAAAAAGAGAAAAAAAAAATTTTTTTTGATGGTATTAGACATTAGGTATCATAATCATTTTTGTTTATTTTGATATCTAGAATGCATACTTAAAATATTTTGTAATGCTCGCACCCGGGCGCGCCCTGTATGCTTATTTGTAAAAATTAAATTCCTCATTATCTTCTAAACCTAAAATATTCTAATAATCATCGTCTTAAGATTTTAAGTATGCATTTTAGACATCAAAACAAACAATGAGACCTAATGTGAAATACCACCAAAAAAATTTTTTTTTTCTTTTTTTTTTTAGTCTTTTTGCATACTTTTTTACATTTCCAATACTTTTTATCACAACAAAAATTTGTTAAAATTATTTATTTTAAATTTTTTTTAGGGACAGGATTTTTCGTCAAGTTTATTCCCATTTTTTGATTGCCAGGCAAAAGGTGTGGTAATATTAAAACACATTGTGGTAGCATTGTAATCAAAAAGAAGTTCTATGACGAGATACGTCGAAAAACTTATTTCGAAAAAAGGTTGATTATCTCTGAAACCAAGCCGAATCCAGGAAATTTTAAATAACATTAAAGACTCTAAATATGGTCAGGAATTGAGCATTAAAATATTTTGGAATGTTCGCGAGCATTCTGTATGTCCTTACCTACTTAAACAAATGTGTTTATTTCTATAGTGTCCATCTTCTTGCTTTCTTATCTCATGACACATTGATCCCAGAGGAAACATGCATACTTCTTTTTTGTAGAGAATTTTATGTAGATTACTTATGTACTAGAACGTTTTTTGCTACAAGCCACGTTTTAAGAGTTATTTACGAAAAACTAAAAATAAGGACCTTTACACCCCCCTCCCCCCGTTAGCTCCACCCCTAACCACCAGTACTTTTAGTACATGGTTTTAAACACCATTCCCTACAACTATACCAAAATTCGCTTATACACGAATTATTTCCCCCGATAGGCAACTTTTGGTTTTCGTTAGGTGGGCTATTAGGTGCGGTGTTTGGTAGATTTAGTGAGACAGTGGAGAATAATTAATGTAGGGGATACCTGCTTGCGTAAATTAATGTATTTTTGTAGGTTCTAATCTACACCGACGGTTCTGATCAACAAACGGCGTTCTAAAGAGCCTAAAGACAATTCTAATCCATAGTAATGATAATATTATAAATGCGATAGTATTTCTGTCTGCTACCTCTTCACGTTAAAACTGTTGACTGATTTTGTTGAAGTTTGGTACAAATGCAGATCGTCTAACACCCGAGAATCGCCTGTGCGTGCACTGTGCAGACGAAATCGTGGGCACCATTAAGTCATTTTGATTTTTATTATTTTATTTTATTTAATTGGGGCATCAACATTACAGTACATCAGAAATTTACAAAACTGAGTGTACAGTAAACAAAGCCAATAAAAGATGTCCACAAAAATACACAATGAAATATTTTTTTCGATCTGTGTCATAAGAAGTAAGCTATTGTTAGGACTAAGGCACTAATATTATTATATTACTTTTAGAAGGTGCGTAGGTATAGATTGTTTCAATCGCGAACGAAACGAAACTATGCCATGATGGCATGGAAATACGTACATACGTAAACGCAAAGTACGTATTAATACGTGCTTTGGTTCGTATTTAATAAATAAATAAATATCTTGGGACATCTTACACAAATCAACCTAGTCTTGAGCTTACCGTGGAGCTCAATTAAGGCTTGTGGTGTGGGTACCAGGCGACGATATATATAATAGATAGATACGTATACATACTTAAATACATACACAGCCAACGACCAAGGAACAAACATTTGTGATAAATAAATACACAAAGAATGCCCTGGCCGGGATTCGAACCCGGAACCTCCAGCTTCGTAGGCAGGGTCACTACCAACTAGGCTACGGAGGCTGACATTTGGGAGTGATACAAATATGTAATGTAATTATAAAGATATGTATTTTTTCGCAATTATTACTGTCGAATTTTAACACAGATACATAACACTACTTGGAGCTTGCATCAAGAGTTGATTCTAGACAAAATTACTAGCTTTATGCTCCGGTTTGACTACAAAAGCAAAATATTTTGGTTGCATGCTACACCAATAGGAAACCCTGACCTAAATAACCCTTTTCTCATATTATAAAGGCTATTATGCTTCATCCTTTACGTACAAACCTATCAGCACGTTATTGTACGTCAGGCGGCCATCTTCGGACGGAAACGGCGGTTCCGGCAACAATACCACCGGAAGTCAAAGCCTGCGCTACAGGGAGCTTGTAAACCAAGGTCGTGAATAAATGGGGTACACTGTGAAATTGGTATTAGCCTTGAATGATGCACATGCAATGTAATATTAAGTAAATAAAATCATATTTATGAGCACTTGGAAAAAGTACACTTACAATGACATCATAGCAAATATTTTGCAGTACTCTTCTATGAAACGATTTTTAGGGTTCAGTGGTAAACTAGGAACTCTTCTAGTTTCGCCATGTCCGTATGTGTGTCCGCAGCATAGCTCAGCGGCCGTTAGTACTAGGAATTGCCAATTTGGTACAGGTACAAATTAAAATCACGCCGGCTAAAGTGGTAGAATAAAAATACAAAAAAAGTACCTCTTCTACACATAAAGTGGGGATGATGTTTTTATTTTGCTGATATCCAATCGAGTGTGGTATCGTTGAATAGGTATTTTAAAAGTATTACTCAGCTATTCTGCGGCCAGAAAGGCAGACGGACATAACGAAACGGACGGATATAAGGGATAGTTTACTTCGGAAACCCTAATAATAGTACATTGTGCATCTAGGGAAGTACGTACGGAACGGACTAACGAGAGTGTTAGAAGACCAACGCCGTAGACGGAGGGCTTTTAATGACTCGAGTTAGTATTCCGCTTACCGACCTTGATGCATACAATGTTTTTCATCACACTTGCCGACAAAAAAATAAGTTTTAAGACAAAATATTATTAAATGACGTTAAATGACGAATTTCACTTTTCTGTTACTCCCACTACGCATGCAAGCAATGGCGTGCTTAGACAGCAAGTGTGATGAAAAAATGGTTACGGTACAGCGAAATAAATAAGAACCAGCGGTATACTTAGGCTCTATAAATCAAATACCTAATGTGTCTAATATGTACCAATATTTTTTTTATTATAGTTAACTAAAATAAATGCAGCAGAACCAAAGTAACCGATATAGCTCTCCGAATCACTAAACTGAAGTGGCAATGGGCGAGACACTTTGCACGTAGAACCGATGGCCGTTGGGGCGGGAAGGTTCTCGAGTGGCGGCCACGTACCGGAAGGCGCAGCGTGGCTAGGCCCCTCACAAGGTGGACTGATGACCTGGTGAAGGTCGCAGGAGTACGCTGGATGCGGGTGGCACAGGACCAGTCATTGTGGCAATATTTGGGGGAGGCCTATGTTAAGCAGTGGACGTCTTTCGGCTGCTATAATGATGATGATGAAAATAAATGGATACCTAGGTATGTTTTTATAATGAACTGTTTATTGTTGCAAGGTTCATTTGCTCATTTAATTTGCAACGTCCACGTGAAAGACACAAAACAAAAGAACGAGCAATTGGAACAATTTCGCAGAAAAACAAAAGAAATTATAAACGAACAATTGCTTAATTATACTAATGAATGACATTTGGGCATAAAAGTGCGAAAATCCTCAAACAATGACGTTAAAAAGAGGTCAAAGTACAAGAGTGATTCAGAGAGGGCAGAACACTATAATACCCAAAGGTCTAGTGTTTTTCTTCTATAACCCACTATAAGTTGAGCTGGAAATCAAAACAACAACCTGTATTCAAAGATCAGACCATCCTGGACTACGTGAGGTAAAATCTCGGTAAATGGGAATGCAGCAGAAGTAATTGTGGGGAATGGGGTGGAAAATATGCCCGGAACGTTTGTTACGACGGCTTTGCTTTAGGGCGCTTTTAGTATACACTATTCTGTGAGAACGGACGCGAGTGCGGCGTAAAATCCTAGACAAATTGCCTTTTTACAGAATACAAAATTTTGCAGTACGAAAAATGCAAAACAAATGTATGTAATACGAAGCCTGTGATAGTACATTACATCAGAGGCTGGGAAAATGAGGATTTCCGGGTAAGTTATCCGGATTTCAGGCCGGATAGGTATCGAGGCCGGGAATCCGTTTTCACGCCGAGGCATGTATAGTGCTTTTCTCAAACATACAAAGAAATACAAAAAAAAAATGACAATGTTGTCGAAATAAAAAAAAAGTTACTTTGCATGCCTAAGCCTGAAAAGTGTTATGAAATTCCATTTCCGTCCTAGTGAGTTACAGCGCCCTAAAAACGATACCTCCGAGTCTATTTTAAGGAACATATAGACAATATTTCATTGCATGTTTGAGAAAAAACACAAAATGTAAAGATGAACTTTCTAGGAACCGCAGCTAAGTTTCTACTTTCTAAAGACTAACCTAATAAACTAATCTAATGCTTCTATGTGTTTTACGTAAATTATTCAACGCTACTGCCGCACGTAATAGTTATTTATTTGGCTGGCGCATAATAAGAGGCATTAAACATGAGTGTGGTTTTATGAAACGAGCCGTAGGCGAGTTTCATAATAAGATCACACGAGTGTTTAATGCCTAATTATGTACAGTCACATACATAACTTTATCTACATGCATATAATAAGTTTTCTACAATATGTTTATTTTTGTGGCAGCAAATTATTGGTCACGGTTGTAGCGGCGTCCCGGATTTCTGGTGGTGTTTCACACATTTCAACATCACTGTCTTCGTCGTCATAAATAATTTTTCAGTGTAAATATTTCACAACGAACTCGATAATATTTAACTTTCAAGTCAACAGTCCAAAAAAGTTGTATGTTTGAAACCACAGAGCACGGACCTCTTTAGTGTGTAACCTATAGGCAACCCTCCAACCTCCTTCTTTGAAACAATTCAAACAAATCAAATGACTGAACTGACATTAGTTTTTTTTTTATTCATAAACCAGGTAAGTTCTTGAGTCGATATCGATTCTCAAATCGATTCTCAGTATTCGACATTTAGAAGAATGTATGGAATATGAATTTTAATGTGAATGAAATTACAAATCGATTAATTCGATAATCGAAGTTAAAGTGTGTTTTTTCTTTTTGACAGAATGTTCGAAATTTAATTGTGATTAAGATATCGGTTGCCGATATCGTAAAGTAAAAATTATGATACACCCACAGATACAGATTTCTTAAAGTAGGCTATTTGCTTACCGCCGCTAAACATATTGTAGACAACTTATGATATGGATGTAGATAAATAAAATATAGATTCTCTGGGTCCAAGGATTATGTCCAAATAAAACATACACAATATACACATAGTTAAAGTGAACATCAAAAGTAGTAGGCCAGATGTCGGAATGATCAAATGACTGGAAAGTATGTATATTTGTAGACAAAGTAAAAGCACACACTTCGCTTTAACAACTTGTGCTGCTAACCGTGTAAGCAGTAAGCAAAAAGTAGACTGTTGCCAATGCCACAATGTACCTACCTATTCAAGGTCAGACGGAGGTATTTGCTCGAGCAGTGAACGTACTGAGAACTGAATAATTCGCGAGCAGCCGACATTTAGTTCAAAATAACACGGACGGAATAAAAAAGTCACCAGAAGGCTTACCGTGGACATCGAATATCGTAAATTTCGAACATCTGTCCATGTCGCTCCAATTTAGCCTTACTAGGAGTGATAGAGACGACATTTACGATCTTTAGGGTTCCGTAGCCAAAATTGCAAAAACTGAACCTTTATAGTTTCGCCATGTCCGTCTGTCCGCAGCATAGCTCAGTGGCCGACTGGCCGTTAATACTAGAAATCTGCAATTTGGTACAGGTATACATACATATTAATCATGCCAACAAAGTGGTACAACAAAAACTAGAATAATATTTTTTTTCGGGTTTATGTTATTTGCTGTAATCCTATAGTGAGGGGTATCATTGAATAGGTGTCTTAAAAATAAAGTTTTTTTCTATAGTCAATATTTTCGGAGATAATTGCTTCAGAAGAAAAAAAAATTATGCCCCCCCCCCTCTAACTATTTCGAACATAATCGGCCCAGCCGTTTTTGAATAACTACAGAACCCTACACTGAGGATGGCACGACATGCTCTTGGCCGGTTTTTTGAAGTTCGCGAGAGGCCTGTAGGTCTGGAACTTCAAATAGACTCGAGGGAAGTTTATTTAGGATCGATACTGGAGTTCTTTGTACATACAATTGGAACCAGCGTAGTAGGTAAAGAAAGCATGAACCAATCAGTTAGCAGATTCATATTGAAAACAACTAGAGGATAATTGAGATGACAGAGCAGAATAAAGCAAATCAAAAAGATTAGATCACGATAATTATTTGAATCAATTATGCATTAACCTGACCAACAGCGTGTAAACTTTACATGTAAGGTTAAGTTAGGTAAAAGTAAACGTATTTCTTTCCCGCTCAGCTTTAATTTGCCTCAGCATTTCATTTTCCAAACCCTTGCAATGTTCTATTTGCTTGTGAGTAATGGTAACGTCAGAATAAACGCTATACCACGCTAGAGTTTTCTGTCTGGCGGTTATAAACTTCAAAACATAAAAAATTCAAGAGTGGACTAGAGTTCTAAAAACGACAGCTACTTATTGCCACGTAGAGCAGATAATTTTCGCACAATATTCACCAAACGGTAATAAATTTGCATTGAGACCAAAATTTATTACCAATTTTCCATTTGGATGGGCCAAAAATTAATGAATTCAGTGAGCGGCGAGGCGGTGGAAGCAAAAACACTCAGTCAAGAACCATTTTTAAATTTAATCCTTTTACTAGCGACCCGCCCCGGCTTCACACAGGTACTACACCTACATAAAATCCTTCCTCTTGAATTACTTTACTCTACCTATTAAAAAAAATCTCATCAAAATCCGTTGCCTAGTTTTAAAGATTTAAGCGTACAAAGGGACATAGGGACAGAAAAAGTGACTTTATTTTATACTATGTATGTAGTGATTAGTACTTTATTACGACAAATGTGAGAAACCGAAAACAATATTTTGAGTGAATTAAAACTTCCGTAAGATATAATAACTATAAATATAATCAAACGGTTAAACTCACATTAAAGTCACTACACGCGACATATTTCGGAGAACCGGTCTCCATTAACAAGAACTGAGCTAGAGTTGTAACTGTTATATTAATATATAAATATGTCCAATATTATCCCCAACGGGTTGATCATATTACTCGTAAAGGGATGATGCATTGCCTTTTTCGTTAAATCAGCTCGTTTATATTCATGCGTAAACAGAATGCAGAAGCTGCTGTAGATTAAATTCTTTATGAAACGTGAAAGGTGACCTTTGATATAGACTCCAATATTTTTTGTACACTTGGCTAATTAAGTATGTAAAATATTATCATTTACAGCGATACAGTAGAGTTCATATATATGTATACAATTATATTATAAGACACAAAAATATGCATATATTTATATTATTTTATGAACTATTCAAAGTAGGTACCTACTGTATGAAGATGAAACTTGCCATTGATATAATGTGAACGTCTGTGTAAGCTAGACACTATAACAAAAGACGACTACCTAGGCTAGGAGACTTATGTACAGGAAACTTCAACAACATTTACGATAGTAAAACCAAGATTTAGTTATGAATCACTTATGCGTCCTGCGATTGTATTTGTAAGTTTCAGAAACTATTTAACAACGACATACCAACGCTATAAGTACTACTACAATAATACCTAAGTAAATAAAGACGTTACGGTCTTAGTAAATTGCGCTAAAACACAAAATGTGCACGTTTCATCGAAATTGGACACAGGCCAGCATACCACTTTAATTTCCATGTTGTGCCCGTCTGACTAAGTCTAGTTATCTTAGAGGTGATTCATATTCGTTGGGAAAATTGTTGAGAAGGATATTCATATTTAGTCTTGCTTGTGACGTCACAGTGTTGTGCAAATTAGAATTATTTTCTTTATATTTCCACATACCTACTCTATTACAATTTCAGTTTTTTTTACTATTAGTGCTTAGTACTGTAGTGGTAGTTAGTTAGTGGTAGTTAATTTTATAGAATTTGGTACCTAAACTTCCCCAAGAAGACTACATAGAAACGGATTCGAATGTGCTTGTTGCTAGGCGTAGGTACTTGAATAGTAGCTACTGGAATCGATTGACTTTGATACTTTATCGTAAGCCACAACAGTTGTTGTACGTCTTAACACTTTGATTCGGGCCTAGCTCCGTCGGAGCAGGGAAAGTAGATTTAACTAAGTAGCGCAGGCCATAAAAATAATTAGAGCGTCCTCCTCGCACTTAGTTGGTAATTAATAAAAATACACCACTTAGGATGTTAAATCCAATTTAATATATTAAGACCAAAGAGCTGGCGGCATATTCAATTTTCTTAGATCCGTCACGGTTGGATCTTCAGAAATGAAGAGGAAATTGCATGCAAGTTGGGATTCAGTTCAGTCCAAATATGGCTTTAGGCGCGGTAAAGTAACCAATGTAGTGTTAGTAGTGTAATACCGTTCTTATAGCACTAATACCAAACAGCTGTCAAACCGCTGTCAAACCGCTGTCAAACGGTGCGACGCAGCTTACACATAACACAACGGAAATGGGTGCGACAGACAGCTGACAGTTGGTGTGATGCATATTGTGCATGCCCACCATTACCATTTATCAATACAGAATTTGTCGCCTCTTTCTGCTCTCAAGCTGGTTGGCAATATTTATGTGTGATGCAATGGCCTGGCTATGACATTGGTCTAGATAAGTTGGATCCGCTTGGGCTGGTTGCTCCATAAGTTGGATATCGGAACTCCCTCTAGCACGTATGGTTTTCCGCTACGCCGGTCGCGTTATGCCGCGGCCACGACATTGGTCTAAGGCTAAGGCGACCGGCTTAGCGGCAAACCATACGTGCGAGAGGGAGTACCCATATCGGCATCCCGCTCCAATTCATGGTTTCGCTCGCCGCTGGTCGCCTAAGACCAATGTCGTGGCCGGGCCTTTCTTTAGTTTAGACCAATGTCGTGGCCAGGGCATAAAGCTTACACACTCTCGACGCGTGCTTCACACCGCACCAAGGTCACGGTACGGTGCGAGAGTTTGTTACGGCTTTAAGAGCTGGTACGCCGACTCACCGAAGGAATGCAAACGGCAAGGTTTATGGGTCATAATGGAATTTATGGGCCATTGAAGCGCATTGCGGCGGCTTTAGAGCGCAGAGGTCGCTGTTACAGGTACGTTTGTGGTAATATTTAGGGGGAGTCAGTCTGCGTAACGTAACTGTAAGTTGTGTTAAGCTTGATTTAGGAGTTTTTAAGGATTTTATAAGGAGGTCTTATCAGAACAGCTGTTATTTTTTCCATGCAAAATATCGTCCGTAATTCGAGGCCGTGTCGGTAGAATTTTTGATGAAGGCAAAATAAAGTTGAGAAAATTGTTTGATATATCACGAATCGAATTCGCAACTAAATGAATTTTGGATTCTTTACTTACACAAAAAAATACGTTGGTGTGAAGCATATTCTCAATACGGATTATACTCTATAAGTAGTGTCACTACCCAAAAACTCTAGTTGAGTCGTTGTCATCTAAATGGTTCTCAAAATTTACATTGAATGATCTCATACTCTCTCATACTACGAAATGCCTTCTGGCATTACAATTCTCGCAATCTGACAATGAACTTGACATAGACTTAAAAGCTATCCAGCTGCCCGCGAAAGACCATTGGCTTTATGACTTTGAGTTACTGCTGGCAATATTCGAGCTAGACGAAATAAAAGTACCCCCATGGTCATAAAACTTAAAATGCCCTGTTAAATTTTGTCCCTGTCTCACAAACACAAATTCCACAGTGAAAGATAAGGTCAAATGAATCTCAAAGGCAATATTGATTTCAAAGACATTTTTGAATAAGGTTTTCGTTTATTATACAATAGCACGTTATATTATCAGCCTCCGTAGCCTAGTTGGTAGTGACCCTGCCTACGAAGCTGGAGGTTCCGGGTTCGAATCCCGGCGAGGGCATTATTTGTGTATTTATTTATCACAAATATTTTTTCCTTGGTCATGGGTGTCTATGTATTTAAGTAGGTATCTATATGTATCTATCTATTATATATATCGTCGCCTGGTACCCACATTACAAGCCTTAATTGAGCTTACCGTGGGACTAGGTTGATTTGTGTAAGATGTCCCAAGATATTTATTATTATTATTTATTTATTATTACACCTAAATATTCAGAACAATATTATGATGCCATTAAATTCTTGTACTATTTACAAATTATTTTGTTAAATTCATATGCAGCAATAAAACTTTTTTAATAAGTTGGTGGCGGATTTCAAAATAGAGTAGGTATCTCTCTTACAATACCTGACACCGTTGTTATTGCAACAGCAAACAAACATCCCTGAAAACAATGCAAAATACTCGTCTGACAATAAAAGCCTGCTCCATACTGATTCGTATTAAAAAGGTATTGGAAGCTGGGCTAAGAGGAAAGGATTTTCATACTAATTGAACACAGACTTAAGGCTTTTTGGCTCGGGGTGGTAAAGTAATGAGGGCACCTCGTTAACCCGATATCGCTAACGAATAAACCTTAGCTGCTGGCTCAGCGCTCAGCCGTTAGTAGCCTTAATTGCATGGAACAAGCCGTTAGCGTATTATGCTCAAATAGGCTTTGAACAGGTGACCTGTAGAAAATCTTTAAAGTAAATACTAAATAGTAATGGAAGCAAGTCGGGTACTAATTTAAGAGACGAGTAAAAAAGATATAAAAATTCGTTAATTCTCTAATTTCGACTGTCGTGGCAATATCACATGTCCTGGAAAATTTGTACACAACGGAGGAACGGAAGATTCTAATTTTAATTATTTTTTCCCACTGTATGTAGTAATACCTGTGTGTGTTCAGTAATTAAGTTCCTTCGATTTGTTTTTTGGTGCTGTACGGAGAAGTACAACTTTCTACAAGACTGATATTATCTTTTACCATTCTATGCTGAAGTTTTTACTAGTCGCAAGAACTGGATATCAAAAAATCATACTTATTATTTAGGTAATCTAACTATGATCGCAGCTAAAACGGCTAAGCAATTCTGCACAAATACTAATTAGCACAGGTCCGCCACGTGTAGCGAGTACTGACCCCTAATTGTCTCATAAGCTTCATCAATTAGGTGAGGGGAGGTGATCAGTGATGTGTAGAGTTGCTACAAAATAACTCACTTTTTAGTTTAGCTCATCTTTCAGAACAATATGCACCTACTTAACCATAATTTGGTTTTACTGCACGAAATTTAAGTGAACTTGGGCCGTAAACAGTGTGAGGTCATTGAGTGCGTCACGCGTCACGTTGTGAACCCTGAGAACCATGAATATGCATTAGGCGGACATTCCGGGGGTAGTTTTACACCCACGCGGACACGCTTAGGTCGCTACTCGTTTCTTTTATACCGGTCGTTATGGGATAAGATTGATGTTTGTGCGTTACGACACGTTTGCAAAATGTTCCAAACGTAAGTGCGATGTGACTTCATTTATTTCATGTAGAGTGGACCTAGTAGGGTGTCACTCGGATAGGAAATAAATATATTAAAAATTTTAATTTCACAAACCTGACACAAAAAAAAATCTTATTATTAGGTTAAGAAATGTGTTCAATTCAACTTTTACATACCTATTTGTATACTTATAGGTATAACAGATGTACTTTTCGTTACATAGGATTCGAAAATAAATCCAACAATTAAGTGTTCTTAAATACATGGCGAGATCGGTGAGCTTTTGTTTATTTGTGCACGTTATTTTTCTAAACATTTTAGCTATGTAAAACATGTGATACGTAGACTTATCTTTTCCGCTTTTCAGTAGGTATACCTAAAATTAGTCTGTTCTCGTATAAAAACAAAGAGATACATCGACAAAACCCTCGTTTTCAATATCACACGTCGGAAATTGATTTCAGCTGACATTGCGAACGTAAGGTTTCGCCGAGTAACCTTCCTTCGTGTACCAAGTCTATTGCCAGTTAGCATGCGGCTATACTTGTATAGTTCGAGAAATATAAATTGAATGTTTATTTTTACTATAATGTAGGTAGAAAGTTACCAATTTATATTTCACGGACTATACGGACTTATCTGAAACTGCACGCTATTTTATTTGTGATGTTGTTATTTGGTTAATACGAGAATTATCTTCTTACTCGGCATGTTGATATATCAGTTTTCCTCCAGCATAAGCTTCTAATAGAGCTTTAAAGTGGTTCAATTACCACACTAACACAACTGTGGCATATTTAGTCTATACATAATATTAAAACATGAAAAAGGTGCGAAACTATTCACTATCGATTAGTCATTTCGATAATAACATGATTGAATAAAATTACTTTATCTACAGGAATATCATAATTTCCCTGTTATGTATTCAGAAGCGGTAATATAATGACCTATATTAAGAGACCGGTGTCTGTGGCTGTATCATAATGTTAACATTAAAGTACAGGCAGAGTACAGTGCATCATAATGTTGACATTAAAGTATCGTCGTCATGATATTAATTTTAACATTATGAAGTCAACTTCTTTTTGTTGTTTTTTTTTTCAATAAATATTTATTGTAGGATATCCTTACTCAAATTGAGTGATTTCAACTGATTTGAATTTTTATATTTAGAGGTAATTACTTAGTGGATATCAATGAAAATAAAGGTAAATTGTCATTCTAAACTAATGATATGGATGTAGATAAAGTTATGTATGTGACTGTACATAATTAGGCATTAAACACTCGTGTGATCTTATTATGAAACTCGCCTACGGCTCGTTTCATAAAACCACACTCATGTTTAATGCCTCTTATTATGCGCCAGCCACATAAATAACTATTAATTGATACAGATATCACTTAAAAAACTGTATCGTTTCTTATTAGTAGTATTATATAGTTTTGTGCACGATTATGACAAGTCTATAGATTCGTAATTTATTCTATGCAGAAAGTCTTCTCCAATAACTTGATCGTTAATTTTCCATTGTACATATATTTTTAACGACAAAGACTGTCATTAGTAAGCCATTGCCCAACTGACCCGATTTCAAAATACCCAAAAGTTTATATTTTAAATAAGATTTAAAAGTTGGAACATTATAAGCTTTTACTGCGTTGTAAACGCCATGATTACAAAGGGTCAGGGTTCGCCATGGAAACTAATTTAATAATATGGGGTTTCAAGGACAGGTGCCTGAAGTTTATAGGCGCGCCCAAGTTTACCTAATGGAACGTGGTACGTGGTAGCCGAAATGTGTTCGCGGTCCGAACTTTAACAATAATGTTCGTGTTACTCATGTTTAATGTAGCTAAACTATGTTTGCAAATAATTGTTTATTTAGGTATCAGGAAATATGACTAAATTGCATTAGAAAGATAAAATCAGGAAATATGACTAAATTCCATAGATAGATACTTTAGTACGGTCAAATCGTACATTAAACTCGCAAAACATGTAGTAAAGCTGCATTTTTGGTATGTTATTTAGACACCATAGGGCAGTATAAAACCACATTTTGCAAGCAAAAAAAAGTTGTGCTAGCTGCGTTATACGTGAAAAACTGTGAAATTTACTGTCTATTTTTAGTTTCTGATTTTTATAAAAAAAGCCTTACGTTCTTTGACAACATGTATCAGGTAACGTTTAAAGATGAATGAATTTGTAACACGATGAGATAACATGCATTACCGTAGGTCTTATAGTTTCAGAGATTCGAGACTTCAAATAGTACCCTGTTTTGTAAACTAGATAAAATGTTGAGTTTTGCTAACGTTCTTGGTTTAATATCGCCTTACCTAATTATGCTACGAAAAACATGAAATAATTATCTTATAGCGCAATTAATATTCTTTCATTTAAGGTTAAAATCAGGTCAGTAAACTTTGTAATTGAAACTAAAAACGCGAAATTCAAAAAGAAGGAGGTCCGCTATCTAAGTTTTTCATACAAATGGCAAGTCGTGTTGCAAAGCTGCAATTTTTGTATATTATAAAGGCTCTATAGGGATGTACGAAAATGCATATTACAAGAAGAAAAAAAAAAGGATTTAGGTATAGGACGTAAAAAACTGAAAAAAATTGGACTTTTTTTAGTTTTTGACGTTTAACTAAAAAACTATAACTCTTTGATACTAATTGCTATAAAACTATGAAAGAATATTAAATTTGAAAGGATTTGAGCTACCTTGCATTATCCTAAATTATATAGATTTAGAGATACGACATTTCAAAATGTGCCCTTCATTAAGTTAAGAAAATAAATGCATGTTTTGAAGCCTCGTATACCCCCAACTATAAGACTTACAGTAATTGTTATCGGCTCAATTTGTTCCAAATTTAATGTAGTTATTAACAACAATTACTTTTTTTTCTTAGCGCGAACGTTTTGCCAATATTTAGTGAATAGCTTTAACGTAACCTAAAATTTGTTTATGTTTTGATAAAAGGGCACTTTATGAAATGTCGTATCTCAAAATATATATAACTTACGGTGATGCAACGTAGCTCAAATCCTTTCAAATTTAATGTTCTTTCTTAGTTTTATAGCAATCAGTGTCAAAAAGATAACAGATTTTTAGTTAAACGTCAAAAACTAAAAAAAGTGCGATTTTTTTTCCGTTTTTTACGTCCTATGCCCAAATTATTTTTTTGTTTTTCTTTTAATATGCATTTTCGTATATATCTATAAAGCCTTTATAATATACCCAAATTACAGCTTTGCAACTCGACTTGCGATTTGTATGAAAAACTTAGATAGCGGGCCTCCTGCCTTTGGAATTTCGGGTTTATACTTTCAACTACAAAGTTCACAGACCTAATTTTACCCTTAAATTAAAGAATATTAAAAGCGCTATATATTGCATGTTTTTCGTAGCATAATTAGGTGAGGCGATATTAAGTCGAAAACGTTAGCAAAACACAACATTTTGTCTAGTTTACAAAAAGGGGTACTTTTTAAAGTCTCGAATCTCTGAAACTATAAAACCTACGGTAATGCATGTTAGCTCAACTTGTTGGAAATTTATTAGTCTTTAAACGTTTATTTATTTATGATATCAAAAACGAAAGATTTTTTAAATAAAAATCAGAAACTAAAAAATGACCGTCAATTTCGCAGTTTTTCACGTACTACCCAGCTAGCACAACTTTTTTTTGCTTGCAAAATATGGTTTTATACTGTCCTATGGTGTCTAAACAACATACCAAAAATGCAGCGATATTACTTGATTTGCGAGTTTAGGGTAAAATTATGTACGATTTGACCGTACTACTTAGACCAACGAACTGAGCGAAATTTAACAACACCTAAACAAAGAATTTGTTTTTTTTTCTTTATTTCTAACTACATATTAGATCACTATGGTTTGGTATTTAGTGACCTAACTACGAAGCTGAATGTTCCGGGTTTAAATGATGGCGAGGGCATTTATTTGTGAGTTTATCGCAAATATTTGGTTCTTGATCTTGGTTGAGCTTACCGTAGAATTAGGTCGATTTTGATATTTCATTGTCCCATGATATTTAATTATTTAGGTACCTACAAATTATACGTATACTTAAAATTATTATTTTCGAAAATTATTTCTGTGTATTCAATACTATTATCGAAACATATTTATGAACCGATTTTTCAAATGAATAAATCTGTGCTCTACTGTATCTACCTAAATAAGTTTGTAATCTTGTTGTTCAACTTAAATTAATGTTACAGCTTTTTCAAGCATCTTCCATTTTAGCTACCGAACACTCCTGATGCAGTATATCCTCTAATCCGAGTTTGTGAAGAAATAAGCCACAAAGTATTCGTGCCCAATATTTCCAGTAGCGTAGCCTCATATTGTATAATATGACTATAGACAAACACCGCACTCATACGCCGCAAACCGTAAGAGGTGGAAAAAATTGCAAGAGGCATACATCCTGCAGTGGAGTAAAATATGCTGAGAAGAAGAAGATAGACAAACGAACCTACAGACTATACACTCACGTAGACCAGAGTCTATCTATGGGTCAGCGGACTTCGCCTGTCATTGATACAATGTCGCTGAATCGATCAATCACAACATGTTCGCATCATCCAACCAATTCTTTGATTGGCAGCTTTGTTTTCGATTAAATGATGCACAAAGCGACAACTTTATGTTTTCTTGTCTCATATAAAACGTAGGCTTCTAGCATTAGCACATGATTGGCTCGATAATATAATAGCGATGATAAAATACTACGCTTCATACTTAGGCATTAGGGGAGGTAGTCTAGATAAGAAAGTATTTTTCTGTTAATAAGAGAACCGGGTAATATCACTTTATACGTTGACGGCACAAGAGCGAAAAAGACATCGATAGGAATGGATTGACACGTATCGCGTCGGCGAACACGTCTTCGTAGTTTTTGCTCTTCATCATCATTATCATTTCAGCGATTCATTGCCCACTGCTGAGCATAAGCCTCTTTTCTAATACGTCACCCATCCCAAAATCTAACCCAGAAGTGTCCCGCAATCTTGCAAATGTCTACCCAACGAGCCAACGGACTCCCAGGGGCTCTTTCATCCGAAGAGGCCACCAATCCGTTAGGACTTTAGTGCTCCTGCCGTCACTCTGCCTGGCAACTTCCATTTGAGTTTTGTAACTGTAACTCCTATGTCTCGTATCTTACTCGCCGTAAAATACTAACGCACTAATTATGTGCTCGACCACTACAAGACCAAGAATATTATTGTAATTTAAAATGCCTTACCTGTAGTGTTGCCGGACATTTCTATAATGCATTTGCACTCCCTGGAGATCTCGCGCGAGTTGAAGGGGCGCACGCGCACCGCCACCTTCACCGACGACATGGCGGCTTGTGTTGCTGGCTCGCGTCACTAACACATCGGTACGAGCACCGATTTACACCTGCAAATAAGAGAAATACTGTTAACTATAGAACATTATTTAATTCACATCTGGGACAACACCGAATGAGCCGCATTGCTAGGAAATTTCATTCGAACACTTGTGCTTTTGCTTTATTGGGCGATGCACGTCCATACTGACAGAGATGCCTCGCGTGGCAATTTCCTAACAAGGCCGATCGGCTGCGTTCAGTGTGGACCCGGCTAATAACAAAAAACTGTTTTTTTTTTTCTAGAATCATAACATAACCACTAGCAAAACAATATACATCCAATATCATTTCAATGATAATGATATTAATCAGTACGTCTGAACAATAAAGGGTGTTTTTTTTCGACCGTTCAAATTCTACGTAGTGAATGTGTAGGTCATACTGACCAACTTTTACTATGGGGACAAAGTCGAAATCGCGAAAAAAAAATCAGCTGTTTCATACATTTCGGCCGGCGTAATGCCGCCAATTTGTATGAAACAGCTGATTTTTTTTTCGCGATTTCGACGTTGTCCCCATAGTAAAAGTTGGTGAGTATGACCTACACATTCACTACGTAGAATTTGAACGGTCGAAAAAAAAACACCCTGTATATGAATATGAAACAACTAGGTTGCTTTGCATTATGGTAGCCCTAAAAATGCAGGTTACTAAAATCAGATTGAAGTAAAATAATCTTATTGCTAAAATTGACAATGATTTTTCAATTGATGCGTTAGGCAATAAAATTATTGAAATGAAAATGAAAAGTCTCAAAGAAAATAATTTAGCAATTCGTTCACGCATTGAACTCATAGAAATCAATAATGACAACAATGTCTTGCTTCAATGTAATTGACATCACAATACACGTCATTTGCTCTAGTGCCCTCCTGAAGGTTAAAGAGACACGCAAAGTCACTGGCACCAACATTTGCCGTCTTCAATGAACGTCAAAGCATTTTAATTGGATTTAAGTTTTAACTAACGATCCTCAGAAGTATCGTTGAGCGCAGACTAACTTACGCGAAGTAACTTTGAATGTCACTTCTAGAAAACGGAAATATTAAAGGAGCATTTCTGCACCGACCTAGTAACGCTAACGAGGGGCTAATAGGGCTGGCAGATACGAGAAATTCTTGGTATAATACCTGAGTTTTAAATTGATATGAATCAATTTCTACTATGACAACCGATATTTAAAACAATTAATATTATCATTGGTTTGTTGTTATGTACCAAAATTATTAGTATTTGGTTACGTAAGAGAAATGTGCATATAATCCTTATAAAATACGGAATTTCCGTCGCATTTCTAATAAATCCTTATACTATTGATAATCGTCAAACTAAGACTCAAGTTAACAAAGCTGATAATAAAAAAGGTATTTAAAATTAAAATAATTCGTTTTAATGTAGTAAGTCTCAGAAATGAGAACACCCTAAGGAGAAAAGAGAACTTATGTGTGTTTTCAGATTAAGGTGCGTTTAAACCAAACGAGCATTCGCTGTTCTAGCGACCGTTCTACGAAATCAACCAATCACGTTTTGTGTACCGATCGAATTTCGTAGAGTGGGAGGTTAGAACAGCGAATGCTCTTTTAGTTTGAACGCACCTTTAGATACAACGCAACGCTGTCGCCGTGACGAGGTTGGAAGCGCAATCAGAGTGATGACCACTGCAGCTTCGACATGAGATCTAAAATAAGGCTTAAATTCTAAATTATTCCCCAAAACTAAATCTAATAACGAAATGTTGAAATGTAATTAATTTTAAGAATTATATCAGAATGTTTTGCATTCCCAAATTGTCAATATAATAATGAGTGAATTAATTTAAATACTATTTACTGTCAAGTCAAAACAGTCGATTACAATGATGACAAATCACAATCATCAAAAGAATCACAGACACGATTACGAATCTGTGTCGCATAATGATTTCTCTACGGAGAAAAACGTTACGTACGAACAGTTGGAAACGTTCGAAATGGGGAACCGATCTGTATAAAGTGCATAATGTAAATCCAAATCAGCTAATCTCTGGCGCTAAGTCGCGAACGAAACGCATCTGTCTTTATCGCACTAATAAAAAATAGTGACAAAGAGAGAAAACTACGAATCACTCAGTTGCATTAATTCCATGTAAGGAAAAATTGTCAGCTGGTAACCCTAACGTAGGCGTAAGAACTGTAGGGCCGAAGACAATTTTCCCCGTCATAAAGACGGCGATCTTTGGAATTAATGCAAATGCGCCGTTTGCGTCATCGGCGTTAGACACGGGATAGCTTTTACCCGGTCGTAATGCGTTACCGGTGGTGTTAGCATTTGTGAATTGTCTTGGTGATTCCGCAATTGCTGGTTTAGGCGCAAAAAATGGCCGTGGAAATGGTTCGGTATACAATGAAATTCCGCTCTCATTTTAAAACCAATTTGTAGAAGAACACGAAACTTGGGCACTTGTCCCACCAACGGCGATGAACGAGCAGCGAGAAGCGATCAACGAGATTTTTCTTCGCGTGCAAGTGAGTTTTATTAAAAAATTTACTCGCGGGCAGTGTAAACAAACAACGATCAACAAATGGCATTAGAGTGTATGTTCAGATTTTTTTAACACACCGTGGCAACTCCGATAAATGTGATAGCGACTGTACAGATTTAGATTAAGTCCTGGCTAAGGTTGTATCAGATATTGATAAGGTCTTTTTTGTATTGATATTATTTCTGGTGTCAAACTAAAAGATTTTGGCGATCTCCGTATCTGAGTCGCTAGTGACCCCGCATGTGAAGCTGGAAGTCTCAAATTTGAATCCCGAAAATAAATTTATTAGTACAATCATTAAATAAGATGTTTTTAACCCTTAATCATGACTAAACAAGTATCGTTTTTGATAATCTTCTTAGCAGCAATGTGATGATTTATTATGACAGTTATTCATAACTTGATATCTGCATTTGAAATGACCTATTAGCGATCTATTAGTTGAACTCGAGTCTGTTACGTTAGTACTTTGCGTGCCGAATAATTTACATAGTAACATTTGTAACTATTTATAAATAAAAGTTATGTACCTACATGTATTATTGTCCTATGCTAGCCCCCGTAAAGAGTTTTGGCTATATTAAATATACAGTATAATACATCCTGTATGTCGTCGCTTAGTACAGGCCTACTACCGCAATTGCGATGATTTTGTTTACCGTAAGGACCGAAGTGTTTGGTTTCTTTTACCTTATAGAGTTATCGTAGTAAGAAGTCTTGTGAAAGAATGTTCCCTAATATTATTGTTTATTTATACACCAGAAACTTATCGTAATAAGATCCCCTCATTGAAATAACATTTTGCAAGGGTTTCTCAATCAGGTTGCGTTCCCCGTTCCAACGTGTAATTTGTGCAAGGTCGACCTTAGCTGTCGTTTTTTGGCATTAAGTATAACCGTCGTTCCACAATAGTCATTTGGACACTCGCATGTTACTTCATCGAGCTTGACAATGGCTTTCACTTTATGCTGTTTCATATTATGATATTATTCATAATTATAATTTCAAGTGAATATAATAGAAAACAAACAAACAATAGTTATATTTGTTGCATTTCTATTTATATATTTCCAATACTTCGTTTTTTGCAATAGAAATAAGGCAAACCATTTTGCTACGCATAGTACGCATGTATTTTTATCGAGAATTATTGCAAATCAGTTTCTAAAGTTAAAGATAATATGTCAATCATGAAAGCATAGTAGTGTAAATCGTATATGATTGTTATGTATTTGCTGTGACATAATTTTTCAAGTGTTTTTTTAAATATAATGACTATCAAGATCGCAAATCTCCTTTTTACTGACATGCAAACAGATACTTTCCAAAATGCTTACAAAGGATGTTTAGAGTAGTATTAACAAAATACTTATACGATTTTTTCAGTTTATAAAATGTATTCATTCAAGTATTTACTTACTTGTTGCAAAGACCTTTGCATTTTGGAAAATTTCTGCAATTTGCACATCAGTACTTTTTTTAATACTAAAAAATCTAATTTACCAATTCCAAAGAACTTGTACAGTTTTTTTTCCCCAATATTTATCTTAATTTGAAGTCTAAACTAGACACTGTTGTATATGCAGCGTTTTCATTTAAATAATAAAATAAACCATAAACTAGCAGAGATGCCTAACTTAACTCAGTAGCGGTACAGTCTAATGATCACAAAAAGCGCAAACGCGGTATTTTATTAGTATTCCCGTTACTTTGGACAAAAACTCCACTGTAACATCCAACATTTTAGTGGTCAAAATACTCTAAACACGCCTTTGTGGCACCGGCGATAGAGACTTTTTTATTTCAACGCTGTTGCTATGTTCTGTTGTACATCAAATTGCGTACCATCATCGAAACATTACAGTTAACTGACCAACGCTTTAATAAGACTCGATAACATCTTATACCATAATTGTAACAAAATCAGTCAAGTGGGAGTCGGAATTGCGCGGTAATATTATCTATGTTGTAAAGTGAATAACTATAAGTTCTATGGATATTTCAAGCGTTAGCGGTTGTCTTTTATTAATCAAGAGCAAAAAATTGCCTTTGAAATTGAAAATTAATTGAAATTGAATATTTTGTTGCCCTGAAAATCAGCGTCGTGACAACCTAGCCATGGCACATGCTGAGTGACAACCTTTTTTGATAATATTTTCTTCGGTTACCGCGAGGATTACTCATGAAATAAAACTATGAAAACGGATAAACTCGCGTATATTAACTAATTTTAACTTCATTCCGACGTTTCGAACACTTTACAGGGTTCGTGGTCGGCGGATGACTGACAATGGAGGAAATTTGATAGATCTACCTCCATCAAAATAAGAAAGATAAGTACAAAACTACCCACCAAACCTACTCACACTGATAGGTATTTAAATGGCAATTCTCACCACCATCCCAGCCAACTAGCTACTGTAGGCAAATCTTTGTTTCAGAGAGCCCAAAAGATATGCGATGATCGGCATCTAGCTGCGGAGCTTCGGCATGCTAGGCAGGCACTTCGGGCAAACAACCTGAAGATACCTCGAGCCGATCAGAAGACTCGTATGAAGATTCCCACTGTTGAGCGCAGGCCAGCCGTTCTGCCTTTTGTTGGAGGGGTTACAGACAGGATCAGCCGCATCTTGAAACGTGCTTCTATTAAAACCTATTTTAAGCCAATGAAGAAGATGTCGCAGTTTCTGAGGCCTGTTAAGTATAGCACCCCCTTACTGAATGCAGGAGTGTATAAGCTGGACTGTGAATGTGGGCTTTCATATGTCGGGCAGACAAAGAGGAATATCATTACTAGGGTGAAGGAACACATAGCCGATGTCAAGCACCGTCGACAACAGTCTGCGGTTTGGGAGCATGTCAGTGATGGACCGAATCATTCTATTAAGTTTGACAAGCCTTTGGTTCTCGTTAAGGAGAAGAGAAACATTCCTAGAATGTTGCGTGAGGCTATTGAGATAATGAAATATCCAAACTTTAATAGAATGGAAAGAAGCTTGTCTCTACCACCAGCTTGGGATCCAGTTGTTCATCTGATAAAGGAACAGTCTAGACATAAACCGTGAGGCTGATGTATTTGGCGGTGGTGACCATTCCCCCCCCTTTTTAGTACTGGCAACATTTTTTCAAAATTATTTTAAATTTCCTTATTAATCGAAATTGTATGTTTTGGTTTAATGCATGATGATCTTAAGATGTACTACAAATGTTTTTTGAAAAGAGTTGTCCCGCTGAGTTTCTTGCCGGTCCCAATTTTGGGATACCTTCCTAACAATACAATCATACAAAGGAAGGAAATACTTCTCAGGCAGTGGCGTAGGGATAGAACCGGCGTAGATTATTTATTTTGTCTCTTGTCTTCATTCTGAAAATATTTGTAATGAATAACTAGCTTAATTTGCAAATTTTGTATGTACATCCACCCTTAAAATTTATTGTCTGTGGTTTAGTAATTTTTCTTTGGTGGGTAGTTTTGTACTTATCTTTCTTATTTTGATGGAGGTAGATCTATCAAATTTCCTCCATTGTCAGTCATCCGCAGACCACGAACCCTGTAAAGTGTTCGAAACGTCGGAATGAAGTTAAAATTAGTTAATATACGCGAGTTTATCCGTTTTCATAGTTTTATTTCATAACCTTTTTTGATGTTTATAATTTTACTCATTTCTTTGTAAGTCTTTTCTATTCCCCAAAATAAACAATATTCTTATTCTAAAATGGAAAACAATAACTGTTGTATATTTGTTATTTTGTTTTTAATGTTTGAATAACAAGAAATTTAATGTTTGTATGGCAACAGAGATACGTCACCGGTGAAAATTCTTGTCTAGCTATCATGATCATACCACCTAAGCGTAGTGAATTCTTAGTAATAGAGTTCCATTTAAGTATAAACAAACTTGTTTCACATATCCTCTTTTTTCCCTTTGGTGCGGAACCCTAAAAAAACATCTTGTAAGCGTGCGTGCCTACGTTAGTACGTGATTCATTTTCTGGCATAAAGAGAATATCGGTTGCAACGCAAGTGTAACAGTATAGTAATCGTTGGGTCAAGTACTCGTACCCGTGTAATTAGCGCGATCGTCACGGTCCAGCGCCTGCTCCGGCGCACGGCGCAGCCAGCTGATATCGTTTCAAAACAAACCTTAGCAAACATCTTAAAATTTATCTTTTGATACTGATTTAGTATTCGATTTTATAATGTTCATATTGTGGTTTTATATTTTGAATATTTCTCCTAATTATTTTAATATCTATATAAAAATAATAATCTTATTACAGAATAGAACAAGATAATTTTTGTAACTGGAATTAATCATAAATAATATTCGAACGCCAATGTAATTTTATTGTTGTGTTCTGACAATTCAGATATAGTAACAAAACCCCGACGGGGCCCAAATTCCTCAAGTTTCTTCAATCCTATGAAATACAGGTTTTCACAATTTACACACACTATTGCGACATGAAACTGCTGCTCATAATTCAATCAAACCACCAAGAAATCAATACCTACTTTGGATCACAATCGAAATGTATTTATGTCTTTTCACAAACACTTATTTCAAAAACCACTTTCACAATCCAAGATAGCAATCACCGAAATTCCACGTCTCGAGACATTAGCGCGCACAACCTCAGGCCTCATGACGGCTCAGCACAGACACGGCACGGCAGCACAAGATACGCGTGTAGAATGGTGAATGTTTTCCTGAAAGCAATCCTCGCGTGCGATAATGGGCCGCGCTCGAGTGCGCACGGTGCTCGAAAGTGTCGGCGCTGCCCACCGCTGCACTGCTCACTTACGTAACCACTGCATCAGCCTCACATCTTCCTGCCGATCCACAAGATCGAAAGGGGCGGCCATGAAAACTCGTCGCAGAGATGACTCACCGCGCGCACTAGCGCCCCCTACTTCGCGGAAAAGTCGAAAGATGGACCTTGGGCAGTGTGAAATCCGCTACGGACTTACCAAAGGCTCCGTGCGGTGGAGAGCGGAGCGAGGAATCCTGTCGCGGTTTACACTATTGGGTTAGAGCGGCGCTCCGGTCAGGTCGCAGCGTCGGCCGGCATGGCGCGTCGCAGGGCTACGCGGTGCGACTGCGGGCCGCCGGCGGAGACGGCAGCGAAGCCCCGCCGCGCATGCGCGCACCCACCCCCGCGGCAGCGGAGCCTTCGATCTAACGCCGCGCCGCTGCGCGGAGGATCGGCGCGCACCCACTACCGCAAATATCATTAACAAATCCACAATAACCCGACCACTTCGAAGGATGGCGGTCACGATTGAACCGATTTTTAATTGCGTCTATGATCAGAATTGGGTAGGTAAATTGATGCATTTTGGATTTACTATACCGAATAAAAGAGGTGTAATTTGATAATGTCTGTAATTCAAACGCGCATAGTGAAATAAACCACAGCATACCACAGAACCTAATAAACCTAGCATAATTCAAAAGTCCATTGTTCTTGAAAACAATAACTTCAAAAGTGATATCAAAAGGCCTTTCATAATCAGTGCGATTGTCGAACGGTCAGATAGGTCATGGAATGACAGAAACTACGCATTTGTTCGTACCGGGGCACTCAACGATGACGCAGAAGCTACATATCGATTGAACCTGCTACGCAGACGATATTCCAGCATCGTGGCAAACTTTGAAGGAAAAAAACATTAATAATAAAATAGAATTATCATGTGGGAGGGGATAAACCTGCCAAAACAAATGTAAGTAGTTACCATATCGGCGAGTCGCGCAGCACACATTCGTAAAAACGAATCGAATCTAAGCGTACAAAAAGATACAACACAATCAGATAACCATTTACGAGAAGTCAAATAAGACTTTGAGCAGCTGGTACTAGCATTAATGAGCAATAGTACATCCATTTGAAGAAACTTCTATAGTACCTAATAGGGCACGTTAGGTAAATTGCCTTTCGGGTACGCATTACAACATAACGCGTCGATAAAAGAAGTTTATGAAAGAGTCCGGAGGAAAACACGTTTTGGGTCACCGCTCGGGCATGGGGCCTTTATTTATTTACCACACGCTATCGAAACGATGAAATTATTTTGTAACATTTTGCGGGATGTTACCTGGGTTAACTATCTCCCCATAATAATAATACATAAACAAACAAAAAAAATTAATGATAACAGCATGAGTTCAGACTGGTAAGTTAATAACAACAAGCATTTAACGCTCCTGCATTATAATTTTAATTATTTTTACCTTCAGAGAATTATTATATTGAAATCATATTACACTGGTCATATATTAATTCTGAAGTTAGAATGTAGAGTGCAGTCATTTATTATGTAAGGTAGGCTTCAGATTCGATTAAATAACGATGCCTAAACCGAAAATGTCATAATCCACAACCACACCAGGTCTAGATTTATGTATGTAGATTTATAGATAGAGCAATTAGTCAACGTTATTGTGTTTCTAATGACTTACTATTCCAATTTCCCTTCACTCCATCCGCAGCGGCGACGTAAATTACACCGTGCGTCTGCGATCATTACGTCACATTCTAGACGGCATCATCCGACCTCCCAAAACTCTTAATGACTGCCACGTGAGACGAATCTGTGGCTGGGAGGAACTGAGGCGTAAATATAGGAAAAAGAGGGAAAACTGAAATAGAATGTACGCAGCCTGCCGTCTGGCTCTGTCGGGGGCTTTCAGCTTTTACTCGTATACGTCGTCAGCGAACTTTTGAATGTCTGTTCGTATTATTCTGCTTTTGTTTTCCGGCTGAGCGAATATGAATATACTCGTAAAGACTATTTTCCATATGATATTAGGTACTGTAAACCGCAATTGTGCTTTTTATACCACGACTGTGCCAAGCAAGCATATGGTTCACGTGCTGGTAAGCTACTGTTGCTGCTTATGAACGCTCGCAACTAAAAAGATAATAGTAGGTATACATGCGCGTTTCCGGCCCGTGCATATGAAGTCTTCTTCATATGCACAGGCATATATCTCCTTCATATTCACTGTTTTGACGATAAATAAATAAGGGGAGGGGATCCCAACAGTCATCCTCTTAAAGCCTGTTTACCTTTAGTTGTCTTATTTAGTGAACAAGTTCAATGCAATTAAGGTCAATTGCAAAAAAACTTGTACTCAGTTATGGAGTTCAATGAAAACGAAACGTAATGACACCATACTCCCTTATTCTTTTTTCTTAACTTAGCAAACCGCTAAGAATTGTTTGTCCCTTTCGGTATTATCTATATGTCTATAGGATCGAAAGCGACAAACAATACTTAGCAGCTTGCTAAGTTAAGAGACGTTTATTAATAAGGGGAATAGTTTATAGATTAACTTTCGTAAAAGATCGATGCATTCGACCCTATAAGAATCTACAAGGGAAACTAGAAGATACGCCGCCGTCTAGTCCCGTCAATGACGTAGGTTTTACGTCGTCAGCAGTTTTTTTATTTACAGCTAAGCACATCTACCCACTCGATATTAACGAGTTCGATGAAATTATTATAATTATAATTAATTTATTATAGCGTGCTATTGCCGTGACGTGATTCGGGTTAATTTCTGCAAAGTGTTTTTGGATGTAACTAAACTAGCCGTAATATGACATACAAATTAGGTACCAAAAATCTGTGTAAAAAAATACAAATTTCAAAGTCTAATATTCTGAACGACCTCTAGAATTTAGAAAACCCGCCTAAACACATGTCAATTAAATAGCTTTGCTAATTTCACTGTCCAATGTTAGCTAAGATTAATTACATCAAGGGTGCTTAACCCCTGGGACGAACGACCTTAAATAGAAAATCTCAATACTCAAGATTAGCGTAGAAGAAATTTTCATTGAAGAAAACCTTAAAAGCTATGCAGTAAACAATGTTAGGGCAAGAACCGTCTCGGCGTGAATGAGGTTAACATCAGCCGTCAATCTCACCGCCTGACATCACCTAATCGATCGCATCACGCAACTTCAATTTGGAGTTAGATGCTTGGGTTTTTAAATACATTTAAGTATAAACGAAACATGTAAGAAAAAAACCACAGTGGAAATACACCTATTCCGGAATATGATTGCGTCGATTCTTTTTAGAGATACTGAAATTATGCTCGATACCACTCCGCTGCTCCAATGTACTGTTTCACTTTTGTCAACTCGTAATTTAATCATAGTCACACTAACACTTAGTCCAGATACTCCAGATTTAATTACCCCGAAAATGTAACATAGAAATAGAACCCTGTAATTTTGTGGTAGCGACTCGTACATCCATTTTACTATCATATTATATGCTCATCATAGGACTAAAAATTCAAGCGTCCGTTACTATTAACTAATGTCCTACAAGAAAACTAAGATCTATAATAAGGTAAAGCTAGAATAGGTTCTATCAAAAGAGGGCTTTGCCAGTAAAACGTCGTCAAACTATTTAATTTGAATAATTTATAGTTTCTGTTGATATTTTGAATAAAACAAATGGATACGACGTGAATGACTTCACAGTCTTTAGGGAGCACGTTTTGATAAGTAATTTAAGCGCATACTCAAGGTATCAAGTGCTTGTATAATTAATTACTCGGCCAACTCAGTCTCACGAGATCTCATCTCATCATAATCACAACCTTGACGTGTAACTATACAGTGCAAGGATCTGGATTTGTATTTACCTGACCAAGAGGTGTCCTAGATGGTTAACGCGACCGCGTGAACCACTTCAATCCTTCGATTCTCTATTATTTATTCTCTCTTTCGGTAAAAGTACACTGTTAAAAATTAGGGAATTTTACAGACGAAAAAATTACAGAATTCTGTAAAATTACATCATTTTCACAGAAAAATTTGTAATTTCACATATTTATCATCAATTTTACAAAAATAAATTTGATGAATAATATGTGAAATTACAAATTTTTCTGTGAAAATGATGTAATTTTACATTTTTTCGTCTGTAAAATTCCCTAATTTTTAACAGTGTACATGAACCGAAAGAAAAGATCTAATTCATTCGTGATAAGACCCTCAGGACCCAGGTGCCAGATTTTGACGCGGGCGCACACTATTCACAACTCAACAGGTTCCTAAACTCAGCTCCCCGGAACAACTACCTGGGTATCACCCTTGCACTTACTGTACCTATGGGCTGTAAGTAAAGTTTACTCGATACAGCAGTTTAAATATCATGCTTCTATTTTTTTTTATGGACTAGGAGGCAAGCGAGCAGACGTATTGCCTGATGGTAAACGTTCACCGTCGCACATGGACAATTACAACACCCGTGGTATTACAAGTGCGTTGCCAACCTTTAAGATGGGAATACGCTCTTTTCTTGAAGATGCACTGATGTATTGGAGTCATGAACTATTTTACGTATCGTGTAAATACTCACGTAACCGTTACGTACCTCATGGTACGGCCACTGATTCGCTGAACTGCTAGAACGTCGAACTCGCCTGAGTTCGAAGCTCGCACACAATGAGAATGTTATACAGTTTGGGTGAACAATGGTAAACTTAATTCAACGGACTTAAGTTTAATCCGGTTGTTGCTCTATGTCCTTGCAATTCACACTTAGTTACATTCTTCTGTGTTAATATAATGAATTAAACAATCCTGGCTTCATCGAGATCGTGACAGGAATACATGGGTCGTTACAATATAATAGAATAACTATAAAGTAAAGCACCTGCAAATAGGATATCGCTCTATTTCCCCCTTGATGATTACATTTTAACGCAGGAAGGGATACGCAGATTCCAAATTAAAATGTATGTTCACAACCTCACTCCATCGATCAAAAGACAAGCTGCTACCCAATGTAGAAATCGTTCCTTATACCATTGGCATGCAATACCGAAGTCAAAGAAAGGTCCCCATCAGATAAAGGACATCGTACCGCAAGCCAAGATAGCCGGGAGAGATACTAAGTAAAATGGATCGCGGAAAACTCGGGGTCAATGGACTTCCTGAAGTGTCGGTTATTGAAAGGAATTGCCTTATATTGGTTGCTGGGCAGATACGGAAAACAGATGGGGTCTGTTGTGGTGCGATGTGTGATTGTTTTGTACTATTTGTAGCCTCATTTACCGCCGCAATATACGAAGCTTGGCGTAGATATTTCCTGTCGTATGGTACAACATAAAATATTTACTATGATTGTTGTCTAGATGGTTTATCGATTGGACGTATATGGGAAGCGAATAACAATATGACATTTAAATAAATACCGGAAGAAAGCAGAATACCTTTCAGCATTCCTACAGTACCTATTTTTTTGATGCACTTCTATCACAAAATCTGTATTTTCGGCAGTCCATAAACTGCTATTTTGATGTGCAAGCAAAAAAGCTTACACAGACAAAACATATTTAATCTACTTGCATATCAACTACTGTCTACCTACTCCTATATTTTTCATTTGTAGGTCAATCATTATTATGACCACATTTTAAAGGTATTCTAATTTCGTATGAGCTTGCCAACAAAAAATATTCAGACGCATTAAAGGGTACTTCGGTGTTAAAAGTATCTCCATAGTGTAAACTAAAATCTTTAGAAATTTTGAGAGTGCATAGTGTGAAAAACGCGACCATTCATATTTATCACCCCACAAAGTCCACATAAAGGCTCTGCACAAGCTGGGAACCATTATTGGGCACGTTGAGCACGCACGTACGTTCCATTTTATGATATTTGACCGCGGGCGATCAGCGCTGTTCGACGCCGATTATTGAGATTGACGTAACGCCGGATAATTTGTTTGTATCATAACACGGATTGTCATAACATAATACGGATTGAAAAACAATGCCGAAATGTTTTATAACATGTTTTACGTATTCGATGACAAACAATTGTATACGTATAGGTATGTACATTTTGTGAAATATATAAGTATGATATGAAATGTTCACAGTTATAAATATTACTTATTCCTATCCTCGTTGCCGATTGACATGTTAGCCATTTTATTTCAAATTCAAACAGTTGCATAACTTAACGGTTCCATATTTTCATCCCAATTGCAAACTGGCAGTGGACATAAGATTTATAAACACCTAAAAAACATAGTATAATACTGGAATAGTTCAAGCATATTGAAGCATTCAAGCTCGATGTAACTAGAGGAGCAAATATCTAAAACTTAACGTTCGCCGCAATATTGGCTCCCGCTGGGCTCTGCAACAAATATTGCTATGAAATTGAACTCGGCAAACGCAGTCCTCGTGGGAGTTGTGGAAACAATGGAATTTTATAATAAACTCTGGCCATCACTGTATTTATCGCCTGTGACCTACATTCGAGACGTGACGAGCGGTGGCGATGTATCGTATTTTCACGTTGAATTCTTTTAACTCTTATTTCTCTCAAAAACGATATCGTATGGCGTAAATACGTTGTCCCTATACTATAAAATTTACCGGTCCAAATGAAGTATTTGACAAACTTTCAGCTTAGAAAGGGCTCTAATTTGGTAAATTTATTCGTCGTTCGATTCATTTGCCGTTGAATAAAAATGAAGCCATAGAACACGGCTTGCACGAGATTTAAGCTGTCAGAAGTATCTACTCAAATTATCTGGCACAGTTACATAGTAATTATATTGTATGTGTACGCTTGAGATGGTCTAATGGCGTATACATTTTTATTCATAGAATTAGTACATTGTGCATCAAGGGAGGTAAGTACGGAATTACTAACGAGAGTGTTAGAAGCCCGACGCCGTTAGGCGGAGGGATTTTATGACTCGAGTTAGTATTCCGCTTACCGACCGTGATGCATACAATGTTTTTCATCACACTTGCCGACAAAAAAAAAAGTTTTAAGAAATAACATTATTAAATGACGTACTGACATTTCTATTACTCCCTAGGGAATTTCACTTTTCTATTACTCCCGCTGCGCGCGCAAACAATGGCGCGCTTAGACAGCAAGTGTGATGAAAAAGTTTTTTTTTACCTACCTAGGTAAAAGGTCCATTATCAAAATACGGACATGTTCCCGTGGCATACCGACCAGCTAGTAAAGTTCAATTGCATTGTATTTACTAGGATCCCGCTAGGACCTACATTTCCATCCAGTCCACACAGAAGCTAATTAGAACGAACTGATTGTTTGCGAACTTGTGTCCCGCAGCGGGAAGAGAACTACGCCGGTTCAGTTTGTCTTTCGGTATACAGACAGCTGATTAATGCTTTGGGAAAACGAGATTTATTTGCATTCTGATCTTATTGGTCAATTGCACGAATAGAATACCAGGAAATAAGAAATTGTCTATCCGAGGCTGCATGAACTTGTGTTAAAGATTCGGACGAGATAATGAAATTATGTGGTTCATGTATAATACGTACTCGTACTATATTGTATAAAACAAATACTGGAATATACTGACCAATAGCATTTGTAAAGAAAAGACATGATATAATAAAAATTTCGTCGATCATCGCGACAGTTATTCGTGAAATAAAATAATCGATACGAATTATAACAAGTACATTAATTAAATTGTATTAATTAATTATTACATCCCTGCCTAACTCTTTACAGCATGCGTAAATTGCGTAATGAACGGGTGACTGGATCACCAATTACCCATTGAACTAAACATAAAATAAAGCCATTAAATATGTCTACCACCACTAAGATCCATTTTATTTATTGAATTGGCTTTATTTCCGATAGTTTCTTTTTCTATGATACAATAGTCAAGTTATGTGTTACTCGATTCCTTTTTATTTCTAATATTTATGAGAACCCAATTATTATCCACCCACAAATAACACAACGACGCAATTTCTAAACGACAAAACAAAAGTTATGAAACCTTTGCGAACAAACAAAGAGAAAACAATGATCGTGGAGTCCTTTTTAATGTAGTAATTACAGCTTAATTAGAAACAAGCGCGCCTGGAGACCCCATTCGAGATAATTGTAGCAGTTTGTAGGCTGCGAAATGCTACCGACCTAGGGTTACCACGGTTAGGATGTCTTGTGGTTGGTCTGGAATGTTAGTCATTTGGAGACGGGAATCTAGAGCAATGAATTTAATGATAGGGAGTTTCCGTATCGATAAACTCAATTATCGATGTTTAACTTATGTAGCTACATTAGGTACTAAAAGTAATCATCAGTAATCCAGTTTTTGTTAGCAAAACATTGTCTTTATTTAAAAAGTAATGAAAATAATTCAGTTCCCTTCTTTTTTTAACTCGTAAATCGGTATAATAAACAGCTAGAATTTTAGGTAACGAAATTTAAATAATCGTCAATAATAAAATAATTGTGTTACTTTTTTATTTTTTTAAACTTATGATAAAACTCATTTTACGCACTGTAGGTATATGAAGCTCATTACTCATTAGCATACAGCGAGTATGTATCAACACGACACGATATTTCAAGGTTAAACTAGTCTTACCCGCGTTAGCGGGTACGTTAGTACCTAATTAGTTTCAGAAAATGTATAAAGCAAAAATGAGAACGGACTAGAATCGGACAGCAACTGATAGTTGTGACAAACAAAGTTGTATGGAGATACATAGAATGCTGAATTATTCTGTTAGGAAAAAAAAGTCGGAATATTTATTATAGCCATCACTAATTAATTCAGCCGGTTGAGGTAACATCAAAAATCCACCTGTATAAAACAAACATCGATAAGTAATCTTATCGATAAAAGAGCTTCCTGCCTGTCATTAAATGTAACCCCTTGGATTCCAATGTCTGGTCATTTGCCAGAACTGCGGCCGGAAAATACTTTGATTATTGAACTTTCATGATTTAAAATGAAACTTTATTAACTTGTACCTACACATTATTCACAAAAAACACTTTATATTTTTTACACAAAAACAGGTCTTAATACTAGGCATTACAAAACCTACATGGATAATTAGTATAATTACAATAATTTATTCACATTTTTTTACAGAAAACAATGTCATAAAACGAAACGCACTTATATTGATTTAAACTTTCATGATTATCACTATACTTCAATATTTTTCTAGCAGATTTTTCTTGACAAAATTAAACATCGATATAAATGTTATGGATGAATACACCCTATTCTCATAAACATGCTAACTTCATAAATTTAAGTAACCAAGAAATCCAGGCTCCATTTAGGCTTTGTTTTGTATATCGAATACTTCATATTAATTATTTCCCATGGCGTTAGAGTAAAATTTAATGGTCTTTGTTTTTTTGATGGGTTTTAAATACAACATAAGAAAAATAATGTATCGTTTTGAGTAGGATTTGCATTCTTGTAATATCTTGTAGTTACAGCACTTTATTTATTTATTAAAATTATTTATCGACCACTATAAGACTCATCGATAACAGTTATGTCGATGCTAAAGTTTGTCAATCTCTCGTTCCTGCTAAAAAAATATCGAGGTATAATTATCACTCATCTTTTAAATACAAAGCGGGTCTTAATCGCGTCAACTTAATTTAATTATATTCTGACGTTTCAGGCATGACGTTACACCCGTGGTCGCAGGTAGTCTGCCTGCGCGATTAAGACCCGCTTGTCTTTAAAATATGAAACGCACTTACGTACTGGAGCTTGACGATAACTATACGATAAATGGCGGACCATCATAATAAATAGGGAATATGTAGAGATAAGTTATTCATAGCTTCATTTTCATGACGCGAGTACTTATAAAGGTCACAGGTGTCCCGTTTAATAAAATTATTATTACAATATAAATAGCTCCCAATTTTCTTGGCGCCTAAGATTACAAACCTACGCAATTATGTGTTTATTTTGGCGTTATCCTTATCCGTGTTTTGTCCTAAAGTTACATAGTCCTAAAGTGACACTATGGATGACAATATCACCCTTGTCCACATGGCAGCTTTGACCTTATAAGTATTGAGTTAATATCAAACTAAATATTGGTCGGTCTTCCCACTCACTTCTCGTCTAGTCTACGTCTCCTATGAATATTTGAATATTTAAGAAGACGGCTCAAAGGCGTGTTTGTCATCCGCTCAAGGCAAGACGTCAAAGGGAACTAGAGAGCCCTTCGATTTTTGTTCAATAAGTATCAGAAGTTAACGAACATTTTCCACACAAAAAACAATTAAGGTAACTTAAAGTTACGATGTATTTAATATAGTTGTCGATTTGACAGTTCAGAAATGACCCTTATATATATGACGTCAAGTATATCGAAAAAATGAGTCCACTATAACTGTCAAAAGTTCATTCTTAGATCTCTCAGACTATAAGTTCAGGTAAATTCACCAACACTGTCAGTCAGTTACTGAGTCAGTTACTCTATCCATTCGTATCAGCTTTGTACAGTACATCTCATTATTTTAGAATATTAATTCTGCGAATAAAATAACCTTTTTTTAATACAAATCACATGATATTTCATTTCATTGTCCACATTGTTTCATATGTAATGTACTTGTATATGTAATCATAATCACTTATTTAAATAGGTACATATACGTATATGTACCTAAGTATAATATTGGACCCGACTCAATGCTTTCAAACGACCTCTAGACGCAATTTTAACCTAATTGAAAAAACTAACGCAAAAAAGTAAAAGTACTGGGAAATTTACTAGCCTAAAGAAGTTGGTGTAAGCAATACCTTAAGTAGACATTTATTATTAAGAATTTGAAAGTTTCAAAGTCCAAAGTACAACATAAATATATTTTTTTTGTTTAAGGTCGCTTAATACCCTTAATAACCAAACTTTGTTGTTTTATTTTCTTATATTTTTATGTTTACCCAAGTCGGTAGGAAGTGTAACAACAACAAATTAAGCAAGACATGATACTCAACTGAAATTATATTCCAGTACCCTATTAAAACGATAAGAAAACAAGTATAGCAAACTATTCTTTAATTTTATTAGACCCATGTCAACTGTCTTGCTTATACTAGTACTATTATTAGTAATTGGGTACCTACATTCCCTGTACCATACAATTTCTATTCATATTTCTTGTGATAACTTTGTAAATTCCATAATACATTTGAATGCCATGGCCACTTGGCCAGCCATAAGAACGGGTCTCTTTTCATCGGTACTAGTAGAATCTACGAGTACATACCGTCGGTTGACAACCAAAACTCACCAAGCACCAAATACCTACTTGAAACAAAGCTCGTATCTCGGGTTTGATACAATAGTGATATACGAGGTTGCTAAAAGGTTTGTCAGCCGACGATACAGTGTCGAGTATTCATTGCAAAGGCCCTTGATGTTCCGTCTCACTGGTTTTCCCAAGATTCGGGCAATAAATAGAATACTTGGGTTGCAGTGAGTCAAGGGTGGGATGAACACATTACCCTACTTCTACCGGTCTGAACCCCTATCAAATCAATAGTCAAGGATTCTTCGATTGGAGCAATACATCAAAACTCAAAAGATACGCGCCTTCAGATACACGGCGGCAAGGTTGAAAACTTGTAATATGAATAAGGGTTGGTTGTACCAAAACGATTTTAGGTAGACATACTTAGTCATAATATAACTAAGTTCTATGTAATAACTTTGCTTAACTGTTTCTACATTAATTAAAGAAAGGAGTTTGCATTAATTTTATTAGATAGTAACGACTCGCCTGGCTTCGCACGAGTACAATGTCTACTGATACTAAATCCTTCCCCTTAAATCACTCTATTTATAAAAAAAAATCGCATCATATTCCGTTGCGTAGTTTTAAATATTTAAACATACAAGGGGATATACGGACAGAGAAAGCGAATTTGTTTTATACTAATAGTCCGTGGGCTAGTCGACCTGAAATTAGAAAACGGTATAATTTGGGGGTACCAAGAGTCCTTTTTACAGTAGTTAGACATATTCATAAGGATGTTAAAAAAGTATGATAGACATCTCAAAGTGGTAGCTAATAGGCATACGGGCTATTTCAAGATTTCCGTTGTATGACAGGTATGGTTAAAATTAGGAGGTACAAATTTTCCTTTTCACGGCTGTTAGGTAAGCTTATAAAAACGTCAAAAATGTAAGATTGCCATTTATAAGTGCTACCTAACAAAAATGGGGGCCAATCAAAGATTGTGGATCTCAAGTTTTACAAAATCAAGCATATCTCGATAACTATTAAATATATCTAATTACTCTCTTGAACAAAATTAAAGGCATATCTGTAAGCTTCATATTTTGCGTATACACCATATTGCTAAAACCAACCAATAATTAATTATGACCAAACTTATGAAAATTTCGTGATTTTGATTTTTTTGTGCCGTGTTTTTTACATAATAGTCATGACACTAGAAAAATTAAATATTTTTTTAAAGATAGTGTATTTAATAAGCTTTAATTTGATGTATATAACTTGTTGGCGGTATTAAAAACAAAACCCATAAAAAATATTTAAATGAATTGTAGTCATAATCCACCGTATACTTAGTGATTTAAGAGGCGATGGAAGTGCCACTCGTAAATAATAGTGCTTATTTCAACACGACACAAAAAAAATCAAAATCACGAAATTTTCATAAATTTGGTCATAATTAATTATTGGTTGGTTTTAGCAATATAGTGTATATGCAAAATATGAAGCTTACAGATATGCCTTTAATTTTGTTCAAGAGAGTAATTAGATATATTTAATAGTTCTCGAGATATGCTTGATTTTGTAAAACTTGAGATCCACCATCTTTGATTGGCCCCCATTTTTGTTAGGTAACACTTATAAATGACAATCTTGCATTTTTGACGTTTTTAAAAGCTTACCTAACAGCCGTGAAAAGGAAAACTTGTACCTCCTAATTTTAACCATACCTGTCATACAAAGGAAATCTTGAAATAGCCCGTATGCCTATTAGCTACCACTTTGAGATGTCTATCATACTTTTTTACCATCCTTATGAATATGTCTAACTACTGTAAAAAGGACACTTGGTACCCCCAAATTATACCGTTTTCTAATTTCAGTCCGACTAGCCCACGGACTATAAGGGGTGTACCGACAAAAAACTGGCAAATTCAAATGAAAAAATCGGTCTTAACTTAGCTAACTGTGACTGTAGTACTTTTGTGTCACTGCTGCATTTCAGGGACTCAAATTACAGCTTCTTCGAAACCTCTTCCAAGCTATCTTTTCCAAACATTTTTTTCTTTTTTTGTATGCAGTTTTCTAAATTATGGGACTGTCGTCAATATATCTGGCCATTCTTCCCATGTTTCTTAAGATATCCTTGACTTATGCATAATATCCTTGATACTTTTTGGCACTGATTTCGCTTCATAAAACTATGCCAAAGAGACTAAGATTTGTATAGGATTAAATAATTGATTAAAGACCCATAAAAAATTCACCTAATATGTGACATAGTTCCCTTCACATAGTATTACTGCGCCCAACGCAGGGTATATTTAAAAAAAAACATGGAGATTAACCAGAAATATTGGTCACTTCTGCAGAACACGAAATCGTGCAGTGGAGAATAAAAAAAAAAAGAGCTTGAAAAATAGATTTCGAAGGGGTTCTCGAGAACTTGTATTGTGAATACTGAAATTGCAGTAGCAACAAAAAAGACCAAAGTTAGCTAATTTAAGACCTCCTAGTTAATTACAAAAGCCAGGAATTACAGCTTTTTAACTATATCGACCCGATTTTTTCATTTGAATTTGCCAGTTTTTTATCGGTACACCCCACAGAGCACGGACCTCTTTAGTGTGTAACCTTAGAGATAGAGGCGGCCTTGGCTGTCATTTTCATAGAAATCGACCGTGTCAGGTAATTTTGACATGTTAATGTAAATAGTGTTGTGGTATGGCTCGATATTTTTATCGATAGATTAAAACCAACAGTTATTTGACTAAAAATGTTACTTGAAAAAAGCTATTCAAACACTCTCATTTTTAAAATCTCACTAAAATGATGTCGTTATGAATGATATAAAAACAGTAAAATTTATACATTTATTTGAATTTATATTTACAATACGTACCTACTTACATTAAGTTGTTAACTTTAAGGTTAAAGTTAAACAACAAGTGTTAAGGGTAAGGCTAGACAGAGGTTAAACAATAGGCGGTCTTAAGACCGCCTGTTGTTTAACCTCTGTCTAGTTATATGTTACCTTTGCATTGGTTTGTTTGTTCAAGATGTGCAAACTATATCTACTTATATTACGTAATAAAACGCAAAGAAAATGTAGGCATATCATAGGTGCTTGAATTAAAGTTGTAACTATAAATGGGAACTAAAATTAAACGATCAACTGTAAGGAGGGATTTAGATGGTTAGGTAATTTAGGTATTATATATGAGGACAGATTAACTAGATTATGTATAAATGTATAAAGATATTTTTAAATTTGTAAATTGTACCGTTTTACGTTTTCTTGAAAGATTATCAGATGGGTTACTTGGGACAAGAAACTCCTGGAAATCACATACTTAAATTAATATGTATTAACAGATAACATCAGAACCTTTAAAAGGTACTTTACTTTTAAAACATATTAAAATGATTTAGCAAAGCTAACTTACCTTGTCAAACGCAGAATGGAGTTTTAAAGTTGGACAGGCATTGGATGACAATATACAGGATGGCCCATTTAAATCGGTCAGTATGGGAAAGTCTGAAACTGTAAGACATACGAAGATTTGTTCTTAGGAACCATGTCACCGATTTTGATAAAAAGAAAAACTGCATTCATACATTTGAAAAAAAAACTGTACCCAGCTAGGAAATCGAACCCGGTTGTTTTGAAAAAATAAACTTACTCTATTTCTATTCATATATCGTTTGTGTAGGTCTTAAGCAGTAAATGTCTCTAAGAAACATGATGTCTAAGATGAATGGAATTCATTGTTTTCACGTACTTAAATTTATTTTACTAGGTATTTATTGTGTAAATCTTAAGAAAAAAGTTTTTTTTTTCATATTTATCGATGCAGTTGTCTTTATTATTAAAATCAATGACATGGTTCCTAAGAACCGATCTTCGTATGTCTTATAATTTCAGACTTTCCCATACTGACCGATTTGAATGGGCCACCCTGTAGATCTTGGATTTGTTTTTACAAAACAGTCATTTTGGAATTGGTCGGAACAAATTGTGTCGTGTTTTTGCGGAAACCAGTTCAACTTTCCAGTCGCCGTTATCCAGCATTCTCTGTCACATGGTTCTATAGGAAATCTAAAAATTAAGTCAGAATTTCTTAAACTATATGTTTTTGTATAGTTGCTTCATTGTCTACACTCTAGATAAATATTATATTATTGCTAAATATAAATAAATAAATAAATATTTGGGGGGACAGTCTCATACAAATCAACCTAGCCCCGAACTAAGCAAAGCTTGTACTATGGGTGCTAGACGACGATATATATATGTACTTAAATAGAGAAATACACATAATTATACTTACTTACACATAGGAAACGTCCGTAACTCGGGAACAAATTTTGAATTTCTACTAACACCGTTTAGTTGTAAGAGTTTACATAGACTATCGATAACAAATTCAGCTTCGTGTCTCTTCACTATGTCTCTCGCCCATACTAATTTTATATTGAATTTAATACAACTTTTTTTACTTACCTGTGATAGGAACCTTTGAATTTTGTTTATTAACGTACGTAGACTGGTTCCTGCACCAGATTACAGAGCAATGTGGCATTCTTGGTATATTTTTATAGTTTATATACCCATGACGTCCCGAGAGGTACTGACAGCACATATGCGTAAAAAGCATATGCGCGGCACGGGTTTTGTCTGTCACGCCGTCTCTCTATAGGCGCCCTAAGAGTTCCAACCTCCTTGGTACACCCCTTATGCAGAGATAGTTTACGAGCCCCGATGCATAATGTTCTCGTCCAGTTAAACAGTTTTTCGAGATTATCCCGTTCATCCGGGGGAAAAGGTTTAGAGACAAAACCTTCACTATTCAATAGTAGTACTAAAGTAGTTTCTTTGAATATAAAATATTTGGACTTAATAAATCAGAATAAAAAAAATAAAAACTATTTTACGAGAGGTATTTTTTTAATTTTTTTCCACAATTTTTGATTTTGTAAATAATCAATGAATGTATAGAACGCCATTAATATTAAAGACGACATGGTACACCTGATTTGCGTCAAGCTTATAAGCGCGGAATTACGGTGGTGAACGAAAATATAATTTAGAAACTGGTGTGTAAATCGATTTATTAAACAACAAAAGCGTACTTCAGATTGTTGTGTCTCTTGAAATGTAGTACATTAACCATGACTAACGTTCATACAATTTATCATTAGCATAATGTGATCATTTTTAAAATATTAAAAAATTTGTAAAAATTGTTTCGAACTAGACGAACTCCACTGCATCGGGGCTCGTGGTAGTTTAAATATATTTAAAAAAACGTTTGGTGGATTTTTCAATTTGATTCATAATATAGATACAACCATTAGTATAAAGCAACATTGTAACTGAAACTTGTGTTTACCTTCTTGTCTATGTTTGTATAAAAGGATATGACCGCTAGAATTCTCAGTTTTGTTTGTTTTATCTTCCTTAGTCAACCGGAGTTTATTTAGCGTGCTATTGAATGTTCGTGGCCTCAGGCTGCCAAACAGCGCCTTTCAAATACAGAACACCTTTTGTATGTACTGTCATAACACTCATAACTACTGTATGAAGTAACTGAATAAATGCGATGCCGATGTCTAGTGTAGCTGTACATTGATGAGTCATGTCGATGCAAGCATGCAACGATGCGTCATGCTTGTCGGGATGCTGGCTACAATCGGGCGCCATTTCACTAATTGGTCAAGCCGGAGTCGTCTTTTATAGTCAATGCGGATGATGAATAACCTCCCAGGTAGATTATCAAAATATATTAATGATAATTATTGAAATAGTACATTACAAGTGCAAAACATTAAGTTGGGTACGAATGGCGATAAATGAAATGACGACCGGAGAGATGGCCATCCGAAGTTTGGATGTCACAAAAAAAACAACCTCTTCTCGTACTGGTGCGTAAAAATGCACTACCTGTACTGTATTTTTACATAATCAGTATATTACAGATATATATTATGTCGATTTAAAATGTCGCATGATGACACGCCTTATCTAAGTCTATTATTCTAATAAATCACTAATAACCTATAAAATAGAATGGATATTTATTAAGAGTTACTAATGTACACAAAGATGTGTATCCACTTTTTCATCTTATTGACTTGTAGTAATAATCTTTGTAGTCGACGCTATCGCTAACTCAGACGCTAGCGATTACTAACTTATCGTTAAATAGTTAAAGCCTAGCCCAGTAAATACCTATAAATTTGAGTGTAACTAATTATTTGTAAATTAATTCAAAACTGAAAACTAGCTTTTGACGGCCGTCTCATGCAAGTGGCCACATTAAAGTAAAACGTTAAATTATATTTCAAACAGTTTTATTTCGTTAAAATTATTGTAGCAAAATATTACTGAAACATTAATCTTCAAAGAAAACATTAAGGTCTTCGCGCATTTTGAGAACTCCACGCCAACACGTAGCAGCAACTGTCGACTCACAATGTCGATGAGTAGTCAACTAGTTGATCCACCCAATGGTCACTAACGGACAGCGCGGCGTCAACGAGTGGAATGCAAACGGTTGCTCGTCACACGTCAGTCGCAAACACGTAGTCGCCGCGTGGACAACATGTGGTCAATGCGTGGCGGACGTGTCGGGGTTGACCTTTCGTATACGACGCGTGTCACTCGTCGTACACTACATTAATATCATATTTTGAAACTAAGCCTAGAACATATGACATAAGGCTTAATTTTCAATATTTGGCTTAGAATCGGTATACTCTTGGGTCGACTCATTCGTTTTTCATCACGTTCCTAAATTTGTCAGATTCTGCTTTCGTCACCCATTCTTCATTCGTCAAGTTAGTCTGCAGTCATTGTCGTCTTTGACCATAATAAGTTGTTGACCTTTTTCTAATTTCCACTCAATCGTTTTTTGTCGTTTCGTATTTGGTCATATTCTAAGTTGGTACCGACTTAAAACTATCAAAATATACAAAACACATAGATTTAACAGCGAACATGACGAAAGAAAATTATGACGAGTTAAGTACGAGACGGATTAAGATAAAGACGAACAACAAATTTGACCGAAGATGAGAAAGACCATCGACGATCGCGACGAATAAAGAATGGGTGACGAAAGCAGAATCGGTCAAATTTAGGAACGTGACGAAAAACGAACGAGACGACCCAAGAGTATACGTTAGAATCGAGTCGCTGTTGAGTTGTTATAATGTGCAAAGACCAGAGGCCCATTTCTCGAAAGCTTGTAACTTGTAATACAAGCGGAAGTCTTTATCTTGTTAATAGTGTCAAAAAGAGACTTCCACTTGTTTTACAAGTTACAAGCTTTTGAGAAATGGGCTCCTGGCCTCTACCTCGAACACAGAAGTTCGTAAAATTCGGGGTTTTGTCTCTGTCACTCCAACGAAAGCGTTATTAGAATGACAGAGAGAAATTCCCGAAATTTGCGGATTTCGTAGTTCGCGGTAGAGCCGTCCAATAAATTGATGTAAATAAAAGTTGCAAATGTATATTCAAGAGTCCTCGTCTCATTCGCTTTTGAATATAAAAGCGCTTGAAAACTAAACGAATTACCCACTCAAATAATGTCAGCATAAATCCAGAGCAACTTTTAATTTTCAGTTCGCTTTTTAAACGATAGAATGAATCCCATTAATTAAAAACGTTCAAATACGTTTTCAATTGCACCTCTAAATTGTAAAAGTTCAGACGCAGCATTTAAAGTTTTATAACATCAATCGTAATACTTCTCGCTCGTACAGTCGACGTCAAAGATATCGTTACGGTTTAGGTGCCAAAAATATATTTACACGACTTTATTGCGTTGACATTAAGGTCGTGTAAAAATGTTTTTGGCACCTAAACCGTAATGATATCTTTGACGTCGACTGTACCTACTCTATCTGAAAAACAAGTTTCTGTAACAAATGGGCAGCAGCATCGCCATGCCATAGTGGACACACTACTACGATCGCCAATCCGCTTGCGATTATGGGAATTGATAATTGAACTCCTAATGCATCCATTCATACGCATATTTAATAGGAAAGGCTTACGTCCGACTGTTAGGGGCTGATAATGTGATGATGTGATTTGTGTTTACACTCAAGTGGTTTCTATAATATCAAAGCGAGCGCTGTAAACCAATAGTAATAGAGTTTCTTTGTAACGCGAAAAGTTTACATTTGGGATTAAACGCTCAAACGTCGTCCACGTTTTTAGAAGGTTTCCCTTTTGCCTAAATGGCAGTGTAGGTCGATGAACCCGGCAGCAAAATATTGGCGAAATACCAAGTCATTGTAGATCATTATCATTCTGAGGTTGTTGACCCTAACTAAACATAGATGGCATCACATACTGAAATACACACAATACCCTACAGAAATGTAATAAAATAAACGCAAACACTACGTACTAGGGTGAATCAAGTTTTTTCTGTCTGTTATTTCCATGGTTACGGTCGCCTGAGTCACGCTGGTTTTATGCAAAATTACGCTATTTAATATATGTAAACATGCATATAGTTTATGTTTGTACATGGCTCATCAAGGAAAGGGTTAATTATCACCAGAAAAATGCATGTTTAAGTATCATAATTATGCATAAAACCAGTGTGACTCAGGCGACCGTAACCATGGTAATCGCAGACAAAAAAAGTTGATTCACCCACTAATACAACCAAAAATATTAAAATTAAAGTCCAAGTCGAGTCGTGGGTTATGTAAAGTCAGCGGCCCTACCGCGATAAACGAAATTCGTAAATTTCGAGGATTTGTCTCTCTCACACTAATAACGCCTTCGTTTGAGTGACAGAGAAAAATACTCGAAATTTACGAATTTCTATTTTCGCGGTAGTAGGCCTGGTGAGCTACGATAAGTCGCTGATCCAATATTACAAGGTTCCATGTTGTACTTTTATCAACCTGAAATTTGAACGGTGTCACGCTGACACTTAGTCCAGGTTTAATTACTCCGAAAATGTAACGTAGAAGCGCCAATGCGAACTACGTGGGAACTAAAACACCCCCTTACTCATGAATCGACTTCACGGTGAGTTCATTTTTTTTCTTAATGGGCTTACTCATGGTCACAGACTTAAGCGATGAAATAAATATAAAGATAAATACTTATACATAATTAAATACATAGGTAACAGCCATACCAAGTAACAAATATTTATAATAAATACACAAATAAATGTCAAATAAATGCCTGGGAACCCGGAAACCTCCAACTTTATAGGCATACTCGCTACCAACTATGCTACTGAGGCTAACAATAGTAAACATCACATCAGTGGCCGGGAAAATGAGAATTTTCGGCCAAGTTGGTATATATCGGATAGGTAACGAGGCCGGGAATCCATTATTACGCCGAGGCATGTATATTGTATAGCGCTTTTCTCAAACATACAAAGAAATACAAAAAAACAATGACAATGTTGCCGAAATTTAAAAAAAGTTCGCCCTTAAAGCGATACTTCAGAGTCTATTTTAAGGAACGTAAAGACAATATTTCATTGCATGTTTGAGAAAAATACATTACATAACTAAACAATTTAATGTAACATATTAACATACGGCTGTCCGTGTATCTGTGCAACTTCTTCAAAACTAAATGTAACTAGCTAAATTACCATTAATCAAGTTCGATGAAAGCGGAACCTCCCACGCACACTATGTATATTATTTCCACTCTATAGCCTTCGATATTCTACGAACAGGAATTCCGTTAAGGCCTATCTCCGTCTAGAGTTTCTACGAAAATGCATCTTATCGACGAATTATTAAGGTCGAGTCGGAAATTTGTTTAACGAGAAATAGGTAGTTTAAAGCTAGTACTAACAGGAACTTTTAATCGTCTAGGAGTAGACCTTATGGTATGGCAATAGGGTTTAGAATGTCAGCGCAGCGTAGGCGATGGGAAAGGTCAGAGTACCAAGTTCCGTTCATAACTGGAATACGTCACCGGAATAAGCCAGCCACAATAGGGTTGTGGATTGCTGGGTCTGATTTAAATGTATTTGATTATTCAGTTCACTAGACAATAACATTAGCCCTTTCAATATAACAACATTTTGTAATTTCTGTAGAATTATAAATGAAAAGCCTGAATAGTTAGTTATAGGAACTAACTATTCAGGCTTTTCATTTATAATTTTACTTCAAATACCGAACAGGACCATCTAGGTGTTGCACACGCGTTCGCTAAAAAAATGGAAATGAAGATTCTATCGAATTGAGAATCCCCTCCTTTTTTGAAGTCGGTTAAAAAGGAAATAGATACAATCTTTAAAAAATACAATTAGCAGGACGAGGATAACTATAACTGAAGCGTAGACAGCGCTACGATTCGTAACCGGTCTACGCGTTTCGTAGACGTAATGCTAATGAAGCTACGGATTGACGCAAGCAGTCGCTTTGATTTCAAATACAAAATACAAAAATCTTTATTTCGTTACGAAACACGTATTCATGGTCTAAGGGGATGGAGCCGCCTAGTGAGCGATATTTCAGCTGAAGTTGTTTGTAAAATTGAGTAAATTATACAAAATTAACGGAACGACGATCCTTCCCGCTACACATCAAGTCTGCCAACCATTACGATGAATTTTTAGTGTGGGATATTTTGATGTTGGTACTATACTGAAAGTTCATCGTAATGGTTGGTAGACTAGTTCGGTAGCGGGTAGGATCGTCGTTTCATTCTACCCTGTATAATGGGGACGATAGAGTTAAAATAAATTACCTATTTCAGGTAATACACGTAGAAATTATTACTAAAATATACATAGTAATTTTGGTCCATAACTTTTATTTAATAAATTGGAATGGTCTTGGATAGGTAATTTGGTAGTATACAAACGTGACATCACTTTTGTGTTTCATATTAAATTTCATAGTGGTGATAGTTTCGACAGTTTGAAAAATGATTTTCCTTTGACTTGCCAGTCTGATGTGTTCCGTAACGAAATAAAATAGCCTGATGTCTATTGATACATATATACAGAGCCAATATTTATTGAAAAGGTTGCAACTCGTCGTTAACAGATCATTTAAGAAGAACTCTGTCATAATGCTGGCCTAACGAGGCTGTTCTGTAAAATATGTTTTCTTTAAAGATCTCAAAGACGAAATAGAACCATCACTTTGTTGTTTGAACACCCGTTGGTCTGTAAATACGAGTACCCTTTTTTACACTCGATCTCTGTATGTCATAGGCAACACGCATGTATGTGCTTAGTTTGATATAAGATGACAATTTGATACAAGACATACACAGATCGAGTGTAAAATAGTACAGATGGCCCTCCAAAGTTTTGGACCTGACGTAAAATGAGCCACTTCTCGCACTAGCGCGTAAAAAAGGTCCCATCTGTACTAAAAAGAGTATTTGCAAACTAACGGGAGTTCAAACAACAAACTGATCCTGTAAGGGTTATATTTCGTCTTTATGTAACTTTAATAAATTCAATAGAATGCTTGCTGTTTTGCCTCGTTAGGTAGTTGAACTTTTACCCTATATTTGCATCCATCCATCATTCATTATGAAAAAAGAAAGTAGTACAGGCCTTTGCCATCCTTATTTAGAGCTTATTACACGCAAAACGGTCCCAAACGCGTCCCAGATTCGCAACAATGTGGCAGACGCATTATTCTTCATCTTGGTGACTTGCCCTTATTAACAATAACTCCTTTCTAAAGCTGAAGTAAATGGCGTAATTGTATTTGACGTTTATAGTTGTCTTAATAGCTCGAATTTTATATGGCTCATGACTGTCATGACCAGAGATCGGATTTTTGTGCCACATCTCATACTAAATGTCATCAAAATGACGTAAGTCACTAAGAATGTCGCAAATCCATCCGATCTCCGGTCATGACACATAAAATACAGAGACATGGACGACCGAGCTTCCAAAATCCGGAGAATACGCGATTTCTAGACATATCAAGCTAGACACAACGTTACAAAAAAAATGTAGTAAAATACGTCAGAATCGTTAAAACCGTTTCCGAGTGCCCTGAACTACGTATTTTTTCCGACAGAATGTATATGTTTTTATTTTGGTAAACTCAACGCCTCTAATGAAGATTGAATTCATTGAATGGATGTAAAAGTATTCGTTTAAACTAAGATAAGGTCCTTTTCTTTTTTTTTTTCAAGATTAGTTAAGTAATTTTTTTAATTCTAGCAAGCACATAGAGAGCATATCTAGGATTATACAAGAGTTAAAAAAAAATTGAAGCTATACTTTGGGTAGGAACCTTATAGGCAGGAGGTTGAGTGTAACAAAATGGTATAAATATTTAAGCCGGGATAGCATCGTGAACGACTCGTCCGAGCCTCGACTTCATCCATCACCGTGTCAACTGCGGACTTACGACACTCTTTAGCACTTTTAACAAAGAAAATCCGTTTTCTGAGAACCGATATCGTATATGTTGGATAATATAAAGTATAAATAATGAAGAAGGAAAGAAGGTAAAGACCGATTTAAAAATTAATTAAATTGACGTACAGTCGAAGGCCAAATATTTCGCAGTACACTTTAATTCTGTATAATAAAAACGTCGTAACATATTTACGAGTACCTATAAGAGGATTCTTTCGACATATTTTTGCACGTGACTGTACTATGTACTATGGGTGACAGACAGTTTTTAGTTAACATTAATATTTTGATTAATAAATATAATATTTATTAATGCTGCATTTATTCTCTAGCACAGGGGTTTTCAAAGTGTGGGACGCGCTACTCTCAAACGCCAAAACACGCAGAGATCTTCTAAAGGGGGACGCCGACATCTAGTCGGTTAAGTATCTTATCTACCCATGGCTTTCGCTTTCGCTGTATGCATTTCATATAAACTCGGTTTTTATTCATAGAAAGGGGGCACGTAATAACAAAGTTTGGGAAATTTCTAGAAGTCTAGCATCATAACCTCAACTGAAAACGAAACGCTATGTCCATATCAAGTCATAACGCAAAAACTTACATTGTTTCTCATGTAACAGAGTAGCGGATATTTACACTTACATTAAGCTTTTTCAGTTTCAAAAGCACAAAGACTACTTCCAAGGGCGAAATGCTGCAGTTATTTTCAGTGTCAATTAACAGACTCAGAGGCTCCCGCGCCACCACGAAGGCTTACAAGTGTAATAGGAATTTGACTTGCAAATTGACGCAATACTGCACTTTTATGCAGCTTGTGGACGCGTCAACTATTTTTAAACGGGCTTTATTTTACAGAGCGTTTTTCTACCATGGCGTAGGAAAATTGACATAATGTACTGTAGTTATAGTTAGACGAGAGCGTGTACCCATCTGTTTATGTTCTTTATATTTTTATTTCTCTGCGCCGGAGGTTGAAAATAACTTTTTATTGTGTAACTTATCTGTCACACAAACAATCAATAATTATTTTTTTAGAATATTCGCGTTTGATAAGAATAAGAAGGACAACGAAACAGTAAATCACGATTTCATTGAGTGTGATAATGAATCTCTCATCTCATCACTCATCATTGAATAATACATTATTAATGCGTTCATTTGAGGCCCGTAAAGCTACTTCGTCTACGCACATATCATAAAAACACTGCTTTTCATTAAGTACGGTTCAATAAACTACTGCCTAAAACGGTTCTTTACTTAATTAAATGACCATATCTAAATATACTAAATACGAACGCACAAACTAATTGCATTTAGCTTGTATCGGTATCGGTAAGAATTTCTTCGAAAATCCATTGAATCCTAATTGCAGATATACCTAAGACTACACTCTTAATAAGTAGTGCGAGCCCAACCCAACCCACGCATATCTGGAGAAGTATTTCAATCGCCACCTCACCAAGCGCAAGGGCCTCGAACACTCACGTAAGTCAGCATGCGAGTGGTCTCTGCTCACTTAAAAGTGTAACGTGTAAGCAGGTCCACCTTGCGCTGATTCTCAGTGTTCGCAAAAATCGCACATTATTTGAGCTATGGGAATAAATGAGAGGTCGGGGGAAAGACGTCTCGTTTCATTAAAGAATCACCTCTTAACTTGTTACTTTGAGTTTACCGAAGGCTGCAATTTTGGAAACGAGTTTTTGATTAATTTTTTATTCAAGAAAAGCTTTTGAGTGTCTATAGGGAATATTAGAAAAAAACACGGGTATCGCAGTAGTAAATTCGTTTAGCTACATTTCGTAAATGTATAGATTCTTAATTTAGGAACGAGCTTTTTCTACTCGACGAATAAGTTTCGAAAATTAATTTACTACGAGAATGACAACTTGATGAAATTGTTGTAACTAATCTTATCAGCTTGTAGCCTAAAAAAATCTTAAGTCTAGTATAAATATTTGGTAGGTAAACTGTTTAATACAGCAGGATAGTCTTTGCACAGATGCGTCGAGAGCAATTCTGCCTCCCAAATCTTCACTAGAAACTGGAATACACTTATTTTTGGCTTCATACATTTTTTTAGCAATGAAAGCTAGTTTGTAAAATTACATATTATACACTAAAACTAAAATTAACAAATAAATTTTGTATGACGCAAATAACCGATGGGCATTTCTCCGAGCGTTTCAACCGCCGTGACTTCGGTGGCAACATTATTACGCGATTACCGTGGGTATCTCATATTTTTTTTGGATATCTTGGTAGACGTAGTTAACTACTACCAAGATTAAAAAAAAGAGATACCCACGGAAAACGCGTAATAATGTTGCCACCGACGTCATGGCGGTTGTAACGCCCCGATATATGTTATAGTTGGCATTTACCTGGCTATAAACACCTCGCAGAACTTTTCAGAGGCCCTATAATATTGTATTACTTATAACTAGCAAGATCAAAATATATAGAAGCATTAATCGTCTTCGTTACCCTCCCAACGACCATTTTCAGTGCTTATTTATGTAAGTGCGTGGGATGTAAAATGGAGACTTTTAGCCAAAATGGCTTTGTCCTTTGTTTTTAACCCTTAAGCACTTATTTTAAATTAGAGAGACGAAATAAGAAATACCGACGCATTTTTTAAAGTATAACATTAGAGATTAGAATGAAACCAAATAATATATAGAAGCAATGCCGTCGCTCAGGAATAATCCGAAACTTTAAACAGAGAGTTTTAAATTTGAAGAGTTTTAAGAGAGGTTTTCTATTTTGAGTTTTAAAGTATTTCACTATTCTGCTTATTACAGATTAAATTTGAACACGATTCATATATATTATTGTCGATTTAGCTACAGCTACTTTTAAAAAATCTTGTACCTTAGTTCTGATTCAATAATCAATAGGTACTGACACTACTGACATAAGAGGTTACTAAGAGAGGTGCTTTTTTACAATGAGTTTTGCTTGTCAGCCGACGATATAATTATAGACAAGAATGTGTTTATAGTGCAAACCAGCCCCTAAGTTACACTAACTACTACTAAGCCCAAATTCCTCCTGACAGGAGCTGACAGCTGCCTGACGAGAATTAATTTCGAGCACAACAAGGGCGGTGTTACCTGCAAGTGGATTACACTAATCCTCTCAGTGCTAATGCATTATGGTAATGTATTATTCTATTTATATGCGAGGAGTGTATTAATCTTACATTTTACAAATTGGATAATCTGTTTTTCTTTTATACCGATTATACTAGAATGTTTTTAAGGATTTCACAACATTAATTGCTTAAATATTTTTCAAAAAAATGTTTGGCTCAAGGTGGGTTTACACCAAACGAGCGAATGCTCATTCTATTCCCCATTTCATTATGGCCCCAGATTTCTTACATTTAATTAGACTGTTAAACTCAAGTGAGTTAAAACGTTTAAATATATTATTTATAGGTATAAATAAGTCTCACGATAGTTTAAATTCAAGTAAATATTAAATAAAAAGATCATACGTTTTTCTTGCTCGAGTAAAATGGGTATAAAAATACACTATATCTATTCTATACAACAGCATTAAATTTTCTATGGATAAGCAACCCACATATATTTTTCAAAATTTGCAATTAGAGTATAAGTAAAAATTTCATAATAGTGTACAGTTGCCTTTATTATACATTACATTACATAAACGCTACATAGTCGCAGGTCTAATGATAGGTATCATCACGCTACCTGTCATGCCTATTGAAATTAACTTAGTCCACAAAGACAACCACCAAAAATTTTACATACATATAATAGCACAAAATTCAAGATAGCTGTGACCAGTGCGACCGCCAAGTTTAATGACATCGAACCAGATGGACTGACAGCCTCTCGTTTATCAAGGGACGGAGGTATCGACCTCGGAGCAAGGCCGTCGGTCTGCCCGACATGCCTCTAAACATTCCAGTCATTAAAACGCAATTAATTTGCTTTTGAGGGTATTTACGATTAAGATTATAAGAACCTTAAGCGACCTTGCTGTTTTCAGTAACCTGCAAGGAGAGGGCAATTAAGAGAACGAGAACAAAACTATTTCGACTCTTTTTACACTCATTAGAGTGGCACCTACATCGACATTAGTACAATAGTGCGAAAAAAAATAAGTTCAAAGCTACACGAAAAGGGTGTAGCAGGATAGCCTTGGAAAAAGTACCCCCAGAGGTTTTCGTTTGAAACTATAATCAAACGATGGCTTTTAAAGAAGAAACACACCATGCATTAATGAATATTGATTAAAAATATATATATTAAAAAGTGATTAATCTTTTTTTTTATCAATATGAAGCCCCAGAATGCTGTCTATGCAAAATTTGGAAACCGTCACTAACATAGTTTAGGAGAAAAAAAAACATTTTCACAGTTATTGGGGTTTTGGGGGGTTCGTGGGGGTAAGTGGGGGCCCAACATTTTTTTACCAAAGCTAAGTGTTATAGCGATTAGCATCCTGTCTATTATAATATCAATTTAACAAGTAAACAATTTTCGGTAACTTTTACCACTTCGAAATGTGCCTAACGGTGTGATTGGTGTAATTCAATATTATCGAACGTATACTAATTTCCCCCTTTTCCATCAGAAAGTTGCGCAAACAACATTAAGTTCGTGGTAAAAATAGCTCGTGTGACGTGAGTGGCCTTTCACCTTTTTCAATAAATACTCGTATTTAGCGATTACTTTTGATGCCTATAATAAATTAAAGAAGTTTGGAAATAAAGTAACAAAATACAGCTAGTATTATTATCGTTAGATAGATTTCTTACTCTAAAAATAATAATGATAACAATACACTGAAAAAAACACGCAATGGATATATTTTATCGTAGGTCTTATACATGGGAGCGAACAAGGTGGCCATAAATATCTGAACAAGACTCTTGCTATGGCTTTCCGATGTTCTGATAGTAATTTCTGATGGCGACTGTACCTGTATTTGATTTGTTTTATAAGGTAACGAAGGGATTTTGATGTTGAAAATGTATTACGGCATATACGAATATGTTTGGAACTACTATTAAATTTAATATTAAACTTAAGAGTTCAATAGGTTAGATCTGTTAGGCGAGAGATATCCTAAAGGAATACGTCCTTTTGTTTGTATACGTGAATTATTGTGGAAATGCAGTGTTTTGAAGTGTCATTGACTATTCATTGATTTCATTGATGATGGGCAGCAGCGTCATCATAGCGGACATATTACTACGATCGCCAATCCGCTTGCCCAGCGTGGCTATTATGGGCATTTACCAAATGCGTCTATACGCATAGTTTGATAGGAGAGGCCGTCGTCCAGCACAGGGCTGAGGAATGAGGATGTATGATGTATGTAAGCAGTGTTTTACTACAACTAAATACTACAATACCGCTACTACTATAATGCAAATGTGAAACTGATGAATAAGAACAAGCAATAAATTAGCTGATGGAATGGTATTAGTTGTCATTGCTGCTATGAGTATTATGACAGCCTGGTACCTGGTTTGTCATTAAAATTAATGGCATTTTGGTCTTATAATTTGATTTTGATATTTTTTTATCATGTATGAATAAAAGATACAAACATATAAAAAAATAGGTCCTCTGCGTTCATGACATACAAATTAAGGAAACACGTTATATTTCGAGGAGGAAAAACTCGACCTTTCAATGTTATTATACATTCCATCCAGGTGCGATAATGTGAGGGATTCTTGGCCCGCCTCCTTAATTACAGGCCTGGGCCTCGCCAATTCAAACTCATTTTCTAAAACAAAATGTTCCTACGGAAAAATACCTTTTTAATGAAAATGGTCATGGCGGAAACTTACATTGTTTTCATCCTATAGAAAATAGTTAGATTAATCGCATTTTTCATATACAGCGTTCGCGAAAACTTGCGTCTTTCCTGTGGATATTGAGAAAGTTATATGACGGCACATGTCAAAATAAGTAACATTTGAATGTAATAAAGGTTGCAATACACATGTTCCGTCATTAAACTTATTTTTTTAATAACTCAATAACAGTAAGAAATAAGACACTAGTTTCGTAGAGAAATTAATTATATTTGACCTAAATAAGCTTCCTTTAAATTAAAAGCAAATGAAGAAAAACATCCTGTATATAAAAAAATTGGGTATCAGAATCGATTCACGTAACAACAACTTGACGGCTATAGATATACTTCCAGCAAATATTCAAGTACAAATCTATATGAGCTCCTACTTTTGGCTTAGCCATATTACAATAATAAAACCTTGTTTTTCTGTTCAACATTTTCGTAGAAGACTGAAACAAAACAGTCCTTTCATAGCATCCCCTGTAAACTTAAATACATACCTAACTTGGTAAAAGGGTGTAAAGGGCTTCCAGACCGAGACCGACTACATCTGATACGAACCCTTCGCGGGACGAGATTATGCAACACATTACAATTCATGAGATAAAATACATCCCACATGTTGTTCTAGTTCTAGCCCTAGGCAAGTTGTGGGTCCGGTCGATTCGATCTAGTAAAGTTTTAATAAGTTAGATCTAGATACATAGACCTTTTTGAAAAAAATATGGAAGGTGTTAATTCCTCACAAGAATTATTAACATAGCCTCATCCTGCCCAATGTGTTTCCTAAAGGACATATTCCTTTTTTGAGCAAGTTATGATGGAATGAAAAGCCTGAATAGTTAGAGGTTACGCTCAAATTTGGCTTGTTTTAAGTAAAATGTGAAACAAAGGAAAATAAATATCATGAGGTTTTCTTACACAAATCGATAAAGTAACGAAGAAAGGAATATAATATAAACTATAATTTTTTAATTTTTATTTAAATGGCTCATACTAAGTATGGTGGATAGAACGACGCTAGTAAGTAAATAACAATAATTTGATGAATAATAGTTTTACAAATAGGTATTATGTATTTTTGGCATAAGTAACTTGAAATTAAAATTCCGTAGTCACAAGCAAATAAGATACTATTTCATGAGAAAGTAATGCAAATTGGCATATCTAAGTGTTACGATAACACAGTAAAAAAAAAACAACTGGTGTTTTACGTAACGTTGTATTTTGTTTTACGTCTTCGATTAAACTTCTTCGTCTTCTAATAAAGAGCAGAGAACCTCTTAAAAAACTATGTTTGATTCTAGATGCGCACTCCATGCTTTTACGCGACAGATACCAATACTACAAGGTTCCTACTACCTACTACAATAGTTAGACTCATACTTACCTATAGCAGAATTGCCAAAGGTCACGCAGGAGCTTGCCTCTTTGTGAATCGCCGGAACAAAAGCTCTCGAGTTTTATTAAGCAGAGCTGCTTTGAACAATGGTTCGAAATTTCAAAGCGGAAATTTAAGAAACGCTCATTTTGCTGGCTACATACGGCGTACAGTGATTTCAGTACAGAAATAAATGAGTAAGTAACTGAAGTTAATTTGCAACTCCCAACTCCTTCAAGTTCTTGACAAATTTCGCAATCTTTGAATACAGTAAACGAAGTACAAAGTTGTTTTAATTGAGATTTATTTGAGCGACAGTAAATATTTTGGCACGTGATACTAAAATGAATTTGCAAGTGTACATTTATAATATAACATATTTAAACCATACGATCCTACCTACTTACAATCCAGAACCAGGTTGGTAAAAGTAATTCCAGTATCAGCATTGCTATACGGCGAGAAAATGCCGCCAGCATCTTCGGTACAATGTCACAAGGGTCAATCCCAGATAAAGGTTAGAGTAGTTAGGTTAATTAGATTTTATTTTTGTATATATATTGTACAGATTCTAGTTCTAATTCAATAAAAAGGGTATTTACTGAAGTTTTCAGTTATTTCCCTGAATAATCTTTTAAAACAAATTAGTCTAGGGAGAACTACGAAAACTAACACTTCATTTAATTCGAGCGCATTTCTGTTTTGAAATTAGCACTCTAACAAACAGCACTCAACTCACAAAATGAGCTCAAAGAAAAAAAAACGAAAGTGAAAACAGCTGCGATATGAGCACGACGTTGAAAGTTAGTGGCAACATAAATATAATCTTTATTAATCCATGCAAATGACGCATTTCAAAAGACAGGTTGAATATTCAGGACCTACTTAAAAAGTGAAATTAATTAATTAAAAACTAAGGCAATATTTTACAAGTCGATTTTTTACAATTACTAAAACTTATTGCAATGGATAAATAAATTGTGATAGACCGTTTAAATAAAAGTACGAGTATTATCATCCCTTCACCCCATTATTCCCTTAGAGGCTTTTTATCGCACGGAAAATGAGAAAATATCACAGGATCATAAAGACATCCATTAAGCTAAGCTTGTCTGACGGAGAAGGTATAAAAGTGAGGAGCAACGGTTAAAATGTAATTGACCGTGAAAAAAACGGTATTAATAGGACAACAATGGCGTTCATAAAGTACAAACAAAACTGGCGACGGAAACGTTCACATCGATTGACGTGCAGCCCGGCGCCATTGGTCGGACGTCGTGACTTCACGGCTCTATCGACCCGACGCCTACGAACGCGCATGCGTCGCGGTTGAAGCTCGCACCTGATTGGTGCTGGCCTTTGCCGAGACAACGATTGACAGATGTAACGAGTTTACGTTCTGAATGTGAAATTTGAATTTTTTATTTGTTTACCTGCTGCCACGTTTAGGGTTGCGATTGCAACGAAAACAAGATTAAACGTATTGGAATTGAAATTTTGATGTTTTAATACAAGGATACTAATAAATGAGCGAGCTGTCAAGCGCCAATTTCATTGCTGTAATAGAGTTTTGATTCTGTCTGAATTTCTGATTGGTTTCATTCATTTAGAGCTGTAATATTATTGGAGCTTTTCATTTTTATTTAACTCTATCATACGAATTGGCAGACTATGAGCGACGTTAATTACTTTAATTAGTAATACACATAAAATGTATGATAAATTAAAGAAATATAGAAATATAGTCTGCATTTTATCACACCTCTTGGTAGACTGTAAAGTAGGTACAAATTTCAATTTTTTTTTCAATTATTTATCCAAAATAAAAATTTTAGGTCTAAGGTACATAGTTTGTCACTTATCGAAGCCTTCTTGCCTTAATTGTAAGTGATTTGTCGCAAATTACACTTTTGCTTCTTCTTAACTTAATATGGTTATTAAATGCAGGTATCTAATAAGAGTTTATAAAGTGACTTTTTAGGATTATTTTACATTTAACAGCTTTATCTATTGTTTCTATTTTATTTAGTAGGTAACGCTACAGGTAAATCATTCAATATAAGAGGTAACATGAAGTCAGAGGTACACTTTCCATAATGATTTTTACAGCTAGGCAATAAATAAGGTGGTAAGTATGCTAGATTTCTTAAATGACTACTACGTATTCTCTTACCTATACCAATTTGTTGAAGAGTTATGTTATTTTGGTTATGATTGAGTACCTACTGGACTTCACTGTGTTCCCCATAGATAGACTAGTCTAGACCGATTATTCGTCCTCGAAATAAAGCCACTTGTTCGTTTAAGTTAAGGGTATAAGATCCAGTACAGCGAAATCTAATTAGACCTAGTATTCTAACCCGAACCTTTCTTAATGTAGTAGGACGATGAGGATCAACCATTTTTTATTCTTATTCTGTCCCATGATCCAGGTGACAAAAGTTGCATAGTTTGGTAGGAGAAATTATCCATCACGCTCTTCTGATATTATTAAAAGGTGACAAACGAAAGGCCATGTCATGTACCTGTCAGAAAAATCAACGTTTTGTCAATTTTAATTTTAAACTGTGCTTCCAAGAGTGAGCCTTGAGAACGTAACCACGACGAGTGACAACAATAAGGTGATCGACAAATAAAATTTAAAACGTCTGTTTTATCTTTAATTAAATTTCTTCAGTTGGATATTAAGGAAAGAAAAACAAATTATTCAGTTCGCAGATACGTGTTCGGTACATTGACTACCTTGAAGCTGGTTTTCCGTGAAAACCATTCCATAAGAGCGCGTAAACTTAATTAAAATCTAGCATTGATATCACAATAGAAATAAAAGTAATAATACAATAGAAATGTAGCTAAAAAAATTACATATTGTGTAGTCATAATCATAAGTTATACAGTACAGAAGAACCAATTAGGCGATCAAAATATATATAACTAGTAATAAGTACATATTTGGGCAAATCAACTTTTCGATCGACACTACTTTGTCCCGTAACGCAGGTGACAATTTCATCAAGATTGCTAGAAAAAATGCTTATAAATTGTACATGCGTTAGGCCCCACACAAGTTCACATCGATTCATGTAGGTTCCAACGGTTTTTCATTGTAAATATGTGTAGGTATAGTATTAATTGAAGTACATTTGTAAGTTCATGAAAAGTAACGCAGGAGACAGAAAATATTTTAGAATTATAACTAACGTGAGACTCAAAACATCTTAAAATATTATCGAACCGGGTTACTCACGTATTTAAGTCGATGATTGCTCGACATATTTCGACCCATTAAGAGGGTCCTCCTTCGGAGCATCCTCGGCCAAATCCCGACGCGTACATAAAGTCTTATTGTACATGTCGAGCAATCATCGACTTAAATACGTGAGTAACCCGGTTCGATAATAGTTTAATAAGACAGAAAATATGTCGATACAAAAATTGATTTACCCATTTATTCGTTTTTTTTTTTATTGTACGTGGTATAAATAGAATTTCGGTATTAGCCGTTCGATCCCACCGTTTCCCCGGAAGCCACATACGATACGTAAGGGCCATTGATCGAACTCGCGCCCGCAAGGCCAAGGCCTTCAATCAACCCTGAGATGTCGTGTTAACTTCGTTATAAGCAGAGGCAGATAGGTTTTATTGCTATTATTGCTGTTTGCGTTTTATTTGTAGCCTTTGTAGCCTAGTTGTGAAGCTGTCGAAGCTGGAGGTCCCGGGTTCAAAACCCGGTAAGGTTGTGTGTTGATCATAAATATTTATTCCTTTATCAAGGTTTTCAAGGTTATTAATGGCTCAGTCTGAAAACCAGCGCTGAGCGTCCTGCGCAGCACATGCTGAGACTGAGACCTATTGCCTCACAAGATATTTATTTTAAGTTTATACTTATAAGCTTATAAGCTTAGTTAAATTCATTTATGTATTAGTAGTAAGCTTTTCTTTTTGTGGCAATAAAATTTTTGAAGTTTAAGTGTATACGGGATGGCCTAAAAGTAAGTTCATTTTTATTGCCAGGGATGCAGAATAGGCCCCCTAGGAAATTATTTGGGGAAGTAGTTTAATTTTGACGGTAATTAAGTGGAAATAATAATCACCTAGTACCATTTCAATTAAAACAATATAGACCCTTCTGAAACATCCCAAAACCTCCTAGGCCTAATCTGAGTCCCAAATCATAGCAAGGGGAATGCAGTTGTTTTTAGGCCTTTTGTACGCTATCTATGTATTTTAGGTACCTGTATATCTTAGCTAAGGATAGTCTATCCACCTTTCTAAGATCTAGACATAGTACAGTCGCCATCAGATATATCGGAGCGGCCACGTTGCTCAAAAATATCTAAACGTGCACTCTGAACGCTTTGACAATAAGAGCCTGCTCAGATATTTGTAAGCATCCTGGCCGTTCCTACACATATACAGGGTGTAGTCTAATACGGGTGAAGCTCTTAAAGGGGGTTAGTTTAAGACATAATAAGTACTATTAGCTAACTTTTACTGAAAATTAGAGCAATAAAATTATCCATACAAAATAATTCGGCGCGCAATGTAGAGTAAAACACTCAAGAGGCTCGTTGAAAGCTAATTTCAAAAGCAGTTGATATAACTGCCATATCAAAACGTTCGTACCTATTTGCTAATATTGCTGCTCCGAAAATCTTAAAAAAATTGTGTTGGGTCATAGTGAAGTGTAAGTTAAAGAAAACCTCGTAATCCATGATTACACTAATGAATTCCATACCTGGTTGAATTTATCGCCCGTATTAGATTTACACACGGTATATGATGGCGGCTCTACTACAACTGCGAACATGATCTTTGTCCAATTACTAAATTGGAGTTAGAAACCTACAACACAAGCCTTAATTGAGCTTCCCATGGGAATGGGACTAGATCGATTGCTTGTCTGATGCTGTTTATTTATTGAGATTATTATAAAGTAGTGTCTTATTGTATTTACCGTTGTTTCCTGTTTTGTGACTTTTCTTTTGACATATAACGTCGATTGACAACCAAAACTCACCAAGTACCTACACACAAATACCTACTTGAAGTTAAACTCGTATCTCCGTTTTGATTCAATACTCACATACGAGGTTGCTAAGAGTAGACAGTTTTTATAGTGAGTTTTGCTTGTCAGCAGACGATATATCGCCGTACGATCGACATCTTGGCATTCATTTTTATTTTACTAAATTGTTTTGACAGATGTCCGTGGTATTGTTTATATGGTGAAACAGGTCCGTGACATAGAATTTTTCTTCAACTTCGTATTATTGTTTCAGCATATCAATTCGGTCAAACCTGTGGTCTAATACCGACTAGATTTTATTCTGTGGGTATAAGTATCTTTCGCAAAATTATTCAAATTATCATCACACAAACGCGATACAATATTAATTTTTTAAACAATAATAACAATAATTTTCAGGTGTAATTGAAAACAAAGGCAACATAAAAACGTTTAAATATACGGCGGCAATTAAAATCAGCAAAACAATGTAATCAAAACCCTCCGGAGTCTAAAATCCCACGCATGAAATACGGAGGGCGGGACAATGTCATTGGTCTAAATCCGATCAGACATTATTTTTTAGGGTTCCGTAGGCAAATGGTAAAAAACGGAACCCTTATGGATTTGTCATGTCTGTCTGTCCGTCCGTATGCCACAGCCACTTTTCTCCGAAACTATAAGAACTATAATGTTGAAAATTGGTAAGTAGATGTATTTATTCTGTGAACCACACAAAAAACACACACAAGAATGATATTGAAGTTCCTAATACATTTATTTTCTAAAGTAAATAGTTTGCATTGAGACAGTTCCAAAGTAGTTACTTTTAATCCGTCATAAATCAAATAAATTAGTACATTACGACACAAATGCGAAAAACATGAAATGCGAAACGAGTGGCGATGTTTTAAAACACGACCACACTCCCTAGTGTTTTAAATCGACACGAGTTACGAATTTCGTTTTTGCATGTGTCTCGTACGACGTTTTTTAGTACAGATGGCCCTCCGAAGTTTTGGACCTGACGTAAAATTACCCACTTCTCGCACTAGAGCCTAAAAAGTACACCATCTGTACTAAAAAATAGGTTTCAGCGTTACTTGTATTGTTCTACGGTTGTATGTAAACATATAAGTGCGATTGTCCGACTCACACTTGGCTGCTTTTTTTATTTCACACCCGCATAAATCCAAGCCGAGGAAGGCCGAATTATGGCACCAATACAGAATATAAATTGATTGATTAAATAAGCATTTACATGAACTTCAATCGATTCCGTGATAGATGTTCTAGTTTTATCCGAAGTCTTTTACAACGATTTATGTGAAAACAACTAAGTACGATATATTTAGGAATTTAAGATTGATCGGCGTTCTGAAATATCACTTAAACTTTATAAAAGTATCACCACAACCAAGTTTTTATTGAAATTGAGTGCTTAATTATGTATGTATGTAAATTCTTTATTGTACACAAAACATAGGTAAAAAAATACACAGAACAATTAGAAACAGGTACAAAGGAAGGAAGGACTTATTTCATAATTCTCGTTACAAACCTGACTAAAAATAAGGTTGTTTTTTTTTCAGCGAATTGGGCATCCCTTAAATCTATTATAGTACCTATGTAATAGGTTCGTTCTCGTACATACAAAAACGAACGCGTTTTATGACGAAGATACTCAGCTGCAGAGAAAAGTAGACCCCTTGCACAAATTTGCATGCAAGGGATCTACTTTTCTCTACAGCTGACTGTACATACCTGTAGCCACAGCTGCCTAAGTTCCACCCTTTCCCTGCGTTACTAACGTTTAACGTTTAATTTCATGTACCTACCTAATAAAATATCTGTATGTCACATCTAATATAATATACAATTTGGATATGTATTATCATCATAGTAGGAAAATCAGAATAAAACCGTTCTTTCATGCTAACGCGTTACCGAAAATAGATTAACGGAAGAACAGGTAACGATGATTGATGAGTCCCAACATGTGGTGTTTAAGCAATAAGTTTCTCTAGAAAAATCCAGACTTTTACGAGAACTTTTTATAGATTGGAATAAGACATTAACAATGAATAGGTTGTATAAATTTAAACATAGTACAGTCAAGGCATTGTACAGTCGACGTCAAAGATATAATTACGGCTTAGGTACCAAAAATATATTTACACGACTTTATTGCCTTGACATTAAGATCGTGTAAATAAAATTTTTGGCACTAGACTTTTTTTTTCACAAACTTGATTTCTGTTTATTTATTCCTTATAACATACATACAGACATTACATATGTAATTCGGCAAAGAGGCAAGAGTGAATTTATTAGGTCCCTTCGGGTCGTAACTCAGTTTGCGCGGAGCCCGTATATTGCGAGCAAGTTATGATTACGAGACCTCTTCATTAAATTTTCAAGTAAACAACTAAGAGAAGCTTGGGCCAACTTGTATCTTGTATCTTTCTAGCTATATTCTTAGCTAATTGCTAGGATTCGTTAATTAACGTAAATTATATTTTACAACAACACAATGAGTGATATGTAGGTATGTACGTTTGTATATTTCACAACCACAAAAATATGAAGTTGGAAAACAAATCGTAATATACCTAAGGGCTAGTCCGTTAATCACGTCATACGATTTTGGCATTTTAGACCCCCCCATCGCCTATGGTGATATTTTCTTGAAGGGCTTGTCTATCGAAGATGATTCTGAGATATTATGTTATAACCAGAGATCGGACAAATGTGCGTCATTGTTGGCAATAATATGAACATGACTCCAAAGTTGATTAAAAATATAATTAAACGAATCATTTCTTGAAATTTGATTTCGAAGCTTTAAGGTGACTTTTTACAGCGGTTTTCAGAGTTACCAGTGCCAAAAATGTAATTTTTTGAAAGTGATTAAACGATTAATTATTCAATCAACTTTGGAGTCATGCCCATATTATTGCGAACAAAGACGCACATTTGTCCGATCTCTGGTTATAATACCCTACACTTGATTGTGAGTAAATAACTAAGATTTAGCGAGAGCGTTCAAAATGACAATTTAGAATATTTGTAACTATTCTTTGATAATTATCTCGTACCCACGAGCGATGGATCTTTTAGACGTATTTTAATATATAATTTTTTTATGTTGTAGGTATTAGTCTAGTTTATTTCATAATTGTACCTGTAGCATATTTGTACCCTCATCCAAAATATTGTCCACGGTGAAAAGGTAACAATAACACAATGGGATTGCAAGTTCAAGTGGAGACATAAACAAAGCTTATGGCGTTAGCATTAAGATTGCATGGAACAATACACACACCCGCAATATGTTACACCGGTTACTTCATTCAGCAGTAGGGTTATCAGTTATCACTAAGATAGCATTTCAAAAAGGTACATTGGTCTTCAGTAAACATATCAGAACCCTATGCGATTCAAGAACTATGTCAATGGGACACCGTAAATCGGATTGTAAGAAGTCTACACTGCTTGTTATATTGAACATGGTTCTAGAGTAGTGTTACTGGTGTAGCGGTTGACAGTATAATTTAACGATGAATTTCATGCGATGAACAGACGTCAATATACATTATATTTCGCAACGTATCAGATGACCATTTGACTTAAAATAAAATCAGAACCATTGTCAAAGCTTACCTATTGCATAGGTACATTTGGTAATGGCGGAAAAACGTGCGAATTTCAAACCGAAGCTATCTTATGACTTTGTTGGAACCTACTTGGGTACCAAAACCAAATATCATTTCATATTTACTTTTTGCTTTTCGGTGAAAATGAAACATCGTGAGGAAATCTGAATCCATTCGCGAAGAAATTTTACGTAGTACGAGAATGTGAAGACTTCAACCTACTTTGGGGCACCAATCATCGACCAATGATAACATTGACAATTCAGCCTTATAAGCTTTCAACATTCATACTTAGACTTTGGCTGGCCTCCCGAAATGCGCAGTATCTGATAACCCTGTTCGGGAGGGGCCCTGGGAATTGTGAAGTCGAAACATCTCGTATATCTCGCAGTAAACGATGTATCGCTAGACTTATTCGGCATTCATTAGCTTTAAATAAAACATGAAGTGTATTACGACTGCAGTTAGTAGTAAACGGTTTATTGGTATTTCCTGCTAGTATCTTGTTAGAATAGTTTCATAGAGTAGCGGATCTCATGATAAATAAAACTTCTGTCATTCCTTGTCAGGAAAGAGTGACCTGGGTATCTTGGCAAACTTGGCATTATTAGAAAAAGAAAGCATCTTCAAAATATAATCCGATTTATGAATAGATAACGGATTACCGGTAGTAACAGATGTTTTGACATAGACCCTTAAATAAATACACAGCCGCGACCAAGGAACAAATATTTGTGATAAATGAATAGGTACACTAATAATGCCTTCAAACCCGAAACCTCTAGCTTCGCAGGCAGGGTCACTGTCACTACCAAGGCTATGGAGGCTGACAAAATTATTAAATTACTGATTATCCTTATAAATTAATGCTGATACTGTGATTCTAGGAACAAAATATCTCAAGCCACAATGAAATCCTTGTAGCAATACGTACTGAAATAGCTAGGTTGTGCAAATTTATGGACTAACTTTTAGGGTTTACGAAGACCACGTACAAGTTTATTGCGGTTGCCCTGGAATCAGGGATCTATATAAACAAAAACTAACCTGTATTAAGATCAAATTTACGTGGGCTCGAAACACGAGAACTTCAATAAGAAACATACATAAATTGCTTTGGAATGGAACATGTGTACTTGTACAATGTAGACTGTTGCAATTTCGACGAGAACATAAAATCGATTTATAGCTTGTTGTACTACTAGAAGAGTAAGATATTCCTACGATTCCTTTGAATAAAATAGAAAAACATGTGTATTCTAATAGATTCTTTAATGGGATATTATTTGCAGACAAATTGGTAGAATAATGCCAGCGCTGTGTTCCAATGTACTTACTGGTATTCCAATTATTTTTATTGTACTAATTTTTTTTTTTTTTATGTTGGCACAACAAAGTGGCTCCACTCCACCTGATCGTAAGTGAAAAGTAGAGCCCAAATCGCGGCGGCAACGAACAGGAAATTTCTCAATGTAGAAACTCTATTACTTTAAAATATTCCTTTGAATGAGAAGAGGTAAAAAATAAGTGTTACCAAGTGTTCCACAATGTATGTAAAGTTAAATAACCGCTTGTAGTTGGTTGATTCAGGTCACGTGCTTCGATAAAATACGTCCCGAGAAGGCGTCGGTGCACACCCTTTGTTTATAGATGGCCATTCTAAGGCCGGTGCAGCCTTCGCTTCTACTGAACTTCCTTGTGACGTTTGTATACAAACTTCGGTTTGAATGTTTCTCTAAGATTCAACGTGAAACATAGATCTACTTACAATTTATAACTCTTCTGTAAAAAACTTCTGCATATTTGCACAATATGAGCAAATCACGCCTAAATATTGAACTCTTTACAATAAAGTTTGACAGGTAGGAAGTGTCAAATTTTCAAGCTTCAAGCTCTAGAGATCCCATACAGTGAAACGTGAGTAATTCGTCGTAGATTTTGGAACGTAGAACTTTCTAGATTTACTACCACTATTAATATTCTGTGTTTTTCCTCAGTGACAGCATGTTCCCTTACCACAGTTTGCTGCGAGTAAACTCTTGTCTAGATAAATTAAAAAGGATTCAAATAAGGAGGCAATTTGGGCGACTGGCAACTTCGCTACCAAGCAGTGCCGAGTGCAAGGAAATGATTTGTAAAATCAAGACTTACACTTGTGACGGTTTTTTGTAAATAACGGATACATACAATTTTAGATATTTTAAAATAATTTTCGTAATATTTCTTTCTTTTCTGCATATTTACGACAATTTTCCGTCTGATTTTCAATTTGTCAAGAGTGCGACTTCGGTCGCAACGAACTTCTGGTAAGGAACAGTACGGATACAGACCCCCGGATAAAATAATGCTGCCACCCACCCGTCAGCGTGAGAGCGTTATTATGATATAATGTTAAGCCTGTTAGGCTTAAGAGAGTGGCCGGAGATTCAATTAGGCGTAAGCTATTATGCTTTTTGCTGCCTTCAACCGAAAGAAAAACTGGGCCAGGATTAACCCTAAGATGTAATTTCAAGGACGCATTACGTTTAAGTATGATTCGGTACTCGGTAGCTCGGTACAATTTGGTAGCTAAAGATACAGAAATAGACATCAGGTTACATATTTTTTGACGCGTGGGTGGGCGCTCTTTCATAATGTCACCCCCACTGATCGTGTTAGGATATAGCGACATTAGCGACTAAAAACACATAGGAACAATTCTGGTATTAATATACCTATGCCATTTTTTGCCTCTTCTTATTACTTTTGTTTACGCCCAAACAGACACTATGGGTAAGTTTACAAAGTAAAATGGCGCATAGATATTACTGACAGCTTGCTTACTAGCATTCGCTAGAAATAAGTGAGTTTTTTTCCTCATCTTTTTTTTTCTACGCCCATACAGGCAGCACGAGCGAGTTTACTAAATAAAAACCGGCCAAGTGCGAGTCGGACTCGCGCGCAAAGGGTTCCGTACCATTATCAATTTATTATTAAAAAAAACAGTTAAATCAACCTACCTCAAAAACTATAGGAGATAATTTTATCAAACCAAAAATCGTTGATAGAGTTTATTAATGTGCATAACATATATTTTTTTCAGAATTTTATATTGCGTAGTTTAAAAAATAGAGGGGGGGGGACACATTTTTCAGACTTTGAGACCTGATATCTCGAAAACGATTTGCTTAAATAAAAATGTGATGTATAAAACTTCATATCATTTTCAAAGACCTCTCTATTAATACCCCACACGCTTATGTACAACTAAAAAAAAAATTCTATCTCTCAGTTACATGTATGGAGGGCCCCCACCCCAATGATTTTTTTTTACAATTTAGTATCACATTCCTGTAGCGGTTCATACAACACATATTCTTACCAAATTTCGTTACTGTAGCATTTATAGTTTCCGAGTAAATCGGCTGTGACAGACGGACAGACGGACAGACGGACATGACGAATCTATAAGGGTTCCGTTTTTGCCATTTTGGCTACGGAACCCTAAAAATGGCGCATAGACATTAATGACAATTTGCTTACTAGCATTCGCTAGAAATAACAAGTCATCATTGAAGTGAGCTTTTTTCCTCATCTTTTTACTGTTTTCTACGCTCATACAGACACCACGAGTAAGTTTACTAAATAAAATGGCGCATAGACATTACTGGCAGCTTTCTTACTAGCATTCGCTAGAAATAAGTCATCATTGAAATGAGTTTATTTCCTCATCTTTTTTTTCGCCCATACAGACACCACGAGTGAGTTTACTATATATATAAAATGGCGCATAGACATTACTGGCAGCTTGCTTACTAGCATTCGCTAGAAATAACAAGTCATCGTTGAAGTGAGAGGCGCCACCGCGTCGCGGCCGGCGGCCAATCAACGTTGCCTTTTCCCCTTGACTTTATAAGCACGCGACGTACTGTGGGAAATATTATATTACTGTATGTATTCATTTTAGTATTTCACAGAAAAAACTTTTTCATGTCATAGATCGGTGGTTACCGAGTAATCGGATCGGTTGGTAGTAAGCAATTAGTACCCCAACAGTATAATACAGGGTAATGAGTAACCCGACAAACTTGAAAGGTGTATTCCTGACCACATTTTGAGACTATAATGTCTATACTAAATAGTTTTCATCTTGACATGCTCACTGATTAAAGTTAGAGAAAATAAGAAAAAAGTTTAAGAAAAATGTTCAACTAAAAAAAAAATTAAAACCCAAAAAGAAAAATTCTTTCCGTGCAATTTATTACTGGTCAAGTATAAAAAAAATCAAAATACGTTACGGGATGTACCAATAAAAAACTAAATTTCAAATAATAAAATCGGATCGATATAATTAAGTAGCTATAATTTTTTCTTCTTTCTGTAACATCAACAACATTAATGATTTTTAGTAGCTATTATAAAATTGATTTTGTTAATTATCGTCGCCCATGGACTCCTGGTGGACCGCGGGACTGGTAAGCTAGTATATCGATTTGTACAGTTAAGTCTCCGACTGAGAAAAAAAGTTGTGATAAATATACAAAGAGATGCCCCCTTAGGGAGTCAAACCCGGGACCTCCGGCTTTGCTGGCAAAGTTACTACCAACTGAGTTACGAAGGATGTCAAAGATGCGAGTACAGTCAATCAAATAAAGCTCTAGTACCTAGTACACTACGTTCGGTCGATTTGGACATTTTAACTCCTCGTGATTTCTTCTCTGGAAAATTCATCGCAAAGAAAACATATAGATAACTTATGTCAAATTACTTAGTATGTAGAGAAATAGGCTCTCGGCATGAGGAGTAGCCGTACACTGTACAGTGTATATTATGTATAATGTGATAGTTATATTCAACATTATAATTCATAATATACCACGTTCATTATTGTAATTGTACAGATTCTATACTTCGCCAAAGGCCACTGTTACACGAGATTAGTGAATTCACATAAAAAATACACCCCAAGATGAAAGAGATATGAAAGAATAATTCCACATAAACTTCATGAATAATCCCTCCTTTTACAATATTAGGGCAATTCAAAGAAATGCGAATATAAATAAACCATCATCAATTCATCATATTACAAAACTCTAATAAAGTAAGAAAGTACTCATCCCGTACTTATCTAAACTAAATCTAACCACGGCAATATATTCAGGCTTCATTTTAAATAGGCAATCTAAAGTTAGAAGTTCTTATAACTTATAGGGCAGTGGGGATAGCCTAAGCGAAGCCACATAGGGAACGCATTACACTATACAGTGAAACCTGAATAAATGGAAGCTGAAAATACCACGTAAGTTGTATTATTTTTAAGTATTTATATGATCGATAGGTTCAATTTTTTCTAAGAACATTACTTTTACTAAGAACTTCAGAATTATGCTCGAGCTCGTTGCTACATAGAAAATTGAAACGAAAATGTGTCATAATTTCAAATGCTCTGTATCGAATATACATCGATTGTTAATGATAATGAATCGAGAAAGTGAGTATTTGAACTGTGTGCGAAAGCCACGTAAACCTACTCGCTGCCAATGCGTTTATGCAGTCGACGACGTTACGCCGGCCAGGAAAACTTTGTCAAGATTGAAGGTGTTTTACTTCAAAGAGTCTGAGTAGCTTTTCATGTACGCAGGTCCCATTTATCGAGGTTTGGCTGCCACAGGTAATGAATGCTCCCTGCTCTTACTGGCTTCGCGTGACCACCGTAATTTCACTGCCGTAGCAATAACATTAGGAGAATAACGGGCTGAAGAAATTTTACGTATGAATATCGCTCAAAACTAACCAGCATTTGGTTTCATTTGTGTTATTTAATGTGACTTTTACTACTTGTGACACGACACGTCTTTATTTGACTACAGTTGTAGAAGCTGTAAAAAACTAGTTAGGAGTTTATTAGTTAGCAAACACTAAAACTTCGCACTAACTCATTCATATTTCAAGATAAAACTGAAATCAAATTCACAGCCAGGGACAAATTGCATTCAGATACTTAGTTAAGTTGGTAATGGAAAAGTTACTACAAAATAAAACCAATTTAGTCCGTCATTTTTTCATTTGTCTATCAAACGAAAAATTATGATGCCTATTAAAATTTTACGACGTCATTTTGTTCACAAAAACATGAAAATTGTAAAGTCACGATACGCCAAACATAAACATCATCATTTGTCGTTACTAAAATATACTTGTTTTTTAAGTTAGGCAAAGGACAACATTATTCTGCCACCATTTAAAAAGAAAGAAAGAAAAATAATTGATTCAGTGTGCTTAAAATACAAACATAAATGTAAGAATTTCTCTTAGAAAAGAGTATTGCAAGCAATACACATACAGAAAGTATTGTAAAATAACTAAAATTGTATTAATAAAATAATAATGATAGACTCGAGATTTTATTTAAAAAAAATATCCGTCTTTTATGGGAGGCGAGGTGTGGTGTGATAGTGTAGATTTACTGCCCCAAAATGTCAAAAACCATAATTACTACTTCCATGCACGTCTTTCTAGACTCAGCCCAATCTGGAGCCCACTTTGCAACCCAATTCTAAAACATGGCTTGAAACTAGAAACTAGTTTTTACAAAAGCGACTGTTGCTTTCTTTTTTTACTTCGCTAATCAAATACGCCTTAAAATAATTTCAATATATCATATCACAATACTTATTTGTATCTCAATTAATCATTTAAAGGTAAGTGAATCCAGGGATACGAAATATTACATGGCCTCAGGTGTCACGAAATACGAAACCAATTAAAATTGAAACTGTCAAGCCTTTTTGGGGGCAGGGTAATTAGTATGTCACTGTAGGGATTTATTTCAGGGTGTTAGGGTCAAATTACAACGGTATACATTCGAATATATATTTTGAAAATGGAAAACGGGGAGAAAGTCTCGTTGTTAGGTCAAGGTTATACATAGAATAAAAACCGGCCAAGTGCGAGTCGGACTCGCGAACGAATCGTTCCGTAATATTATCAATTCATCATAAAAAATCACGTTTTTTATATTGGAAGTTGGAACCCCTTATATAGGTACCTATTTATTTTAATCTACTTTTCAGTATTTTTTATGACAGTAGCAATAGAAATACCTGCATGTAGCATCTGTGAAAATTTCAACTCTCTATCACAGTTCACGAGATACAGCCTAGTCACACACGAACGGACAGACAGGCAGATAGTGGAACCTTGAGTAAGGTTAGGTCCCGTTTTGCCCATTAGGCACGAAACCCTAAAAATATATTACATCCTGATTACACTTACGTAGGTTCTTATAGTATAGTTTTACTGCCTTATTGAAAACTTGAAATTTTGTTTTAATTTTATCCTCCTGTTTCAGAAACATAAATAGAGACGAGGAAAACAAATGACAAACGAATTTCAACGCCTTTTTCTGACAATATTCTATGAATAATCAATAATTCATGCAGTAATAAGTACAGTCTACCTATAAATACAATGTATCTCTGTCCTGAAAATATTCACCGGGAGCCTAAGAAGAGTGCAAGTGTCTTCTCGGAAATATTTTAATAAAATTTGAAAAAGAGAGAATGCTGTATCAGTCACCCTCAGATAAAAGATAAAAAAATAGTCATGAACTAATGCTAGTGCCGCTCCTGATTTGTGATAACATTGAAAAAACGAGCTAATGGTTTACAGGGGTTACTCAATTTGAAATACTCTTATTATAACTTTGTTTCGAGTGCATCATCAGTGTTCTCCAATAATACTGCGACGTTTATACGGATATTTGAACACACCCTAAGGGTGCGGCTCCACTGACGCAGAGCGGAGCAGAGCTGTGGGGGCTAAGCCAATCAGACCGCATCACAGTGTTTCGAATTCGAATTAGAAGAATGTAATTGATCAATTTTGCACAGCTTCGCTCCGCTCCGCGTCAGTGGAGCCGCACCCTTAGAGTCTAACCAATGAGTGGCTGCATAAGCATTTTTGTCGCTATTCTGTACATGGCAACAATTTTGCCTATCAATTAATCTGTCACTGTCAAACTGTCATTTAATTTGGTAGAGAATTCGTTGCCAGGTCACGTTTTTTTTTAATTTGCCGGGTTTTTTTTGTGCACCCACTCGCTGGTTAGACTCTATCAACACGTTCGATACGTCTATGTCCAAAGGGTAAAGACACGTTGTATAAATAAAGTATATTTAAAATAATGGCCTATTCATTATGGCGGTAAAGGGTTGTCATCCAAACATTTCACTCAAAATAATTGACTACGATCATCAATTCAGACCCTAAATTCTGAAATATAAGCCCGCACTGTTGTCAGGGCGTTGATGAGGTCTACTCGCTTGTTTCATCGGAGTTGTTTAACATTTATGAATAATTTGTATAAAAGCATCATTAATAATATAGGGTCCCTTTTCACAGATGACAACGTGTATGTAATAGACACGGCTGTTCAAAAAACGCCGCATTGATTTTGAAAGATAGTAATACAGAAACAGAAAAGGATGACTGCTGAAAATGTTGATCAGTACTTTTCGACTTTATTACAACGGTCCAGTGATACACTAAAAAGAGAGTCGTGCTTCGCGTGAGCAGATATTTTGAAACCAATGACAAATCCGAATAATAATAATAAGAACGATATTCCAATCACCAAATCGTTTGGGATAATGTAATACTGCGTAACTACCAAAACAGATAGACTTCAAATATCAAACAATTGACACTCAAATTGAGCCTAATGGAATTTGTTAGTTACGCGGTATTGCACTATACCCGACGAAATGTATGCTGAAAATTGGGTACTGAATCAGATTTAAATGCTAAAAGTATGCAATTTCAATATCAGGAACCGAAGTAAATAATATCATCTGTCCTTTTCCGCACGTACACCCGTTAAACTACGAGTACATTATCATTCTTCTCTTTCTATTTTTAGTCTAACCAATAGAAACTTACCTGTGAGCGGGATTTAAGCGGCAACTCAGGCCGAAGACATCTGAAACAATAAAGGCAATTTAATGTCGGGATTGCTATGTAATTATTGAAGTTGTTCCGGCAGGTTGGAACTCGTTTTGTTATTTTTTTTAAATATCAAACCATTGACAATTAATAAACCAAAATAATACAAACCAATAGATTATACAGGCTGTAAATTTAGTTAAGTATAATAAACCAATAGAATAATTTACGCAGTGAGTATTATAGGCAGGGATCGGAACCGGTTCTTTAGAAAAACCTCGATACAGCTCAATATTTTAAAATGTTTTACGCTCTTTATGTAGTATTCAACATTTTATGTAATTATTAACATCATATTTTTCAAGTACTCCATTAACAAAAAAAATTATAAAACGAAGAACGAAAAAGAACGGAATTCGAATCGTTCTTTTGTATGGAGCAAAAACCGTTATCCGATCCCTGATTATAGGTACTCAAGTAACTTGAATTATGGGACCAGACGTGAACAAAT